>JARHVA010007606.1:0-55000 GCA_037957365.1 Torreya grandis | reverse complement strand
AGATAATGTAAAACCCAAACAGAGATGAAGATAAAGATTTTAGGGTCTATACATGATAGATAGATACAATAAATTTCATATATAATTTATTTATTACTTTTAATTCATGATCATGCTTTTTATTTCGTATGTGGTGAAAATGTTTCTCACAACATGGCCTGACTAGTTCAGATAGGACTGTGAGACATAAGGTTAAGAAATTGGTATATAAGACCAATATTTGCCATTAGAACATATGAATTTTATATATAAGGATGTTATGGAGGTCTCATACAAAACTTTTTATACATCATAATTCATGACAAGTTTATGACTGGGCGTTGTAGGTCTAACTCTCTATGATTAGTTTTTCAAGTATTTTGGCAATTCTTAGTAAGTGAGTTGCAAAGATGTTCTTGAGCCCTTCTTTCCTAATAAAATGTGTTCCAATAATTTATTTTTGACCTTATGTTCATTTATAATCTATATAAATGTTTTATTTATCATGTTTGAGTATCCTAACGGTGTTTAATCTCCATTATTATAAGATAGACTTTTGAGGTACACAGTTCTAATAGGTCAATTTATCCTAAAAGAGATTTCTTGGTAAGAATGAAGGATGATTGTCTAATAAATAAAATGTAAACTCATAGGATATCATTATAAAAAAATTTTAATGGATTTTTAAGGTTGGATAAGGCTATATGGCTTTAAAAATATCAATTTTTAGCATTAAGAGGGTAGACCTAATGCAATTAGGTCTACATGAGACCTTAAAGAAGAATAAGGTTTAATTAAGTTATTATAGACTAAAAGGGGTTCAAATTTTGATTGAAACATGTTCATAATATGTATTAACACCTATTTAATTTCAAACCTAAGATTTTGAATGTGTGTGGTTGAACAAGTGGTGTGTGACCATGAGACTAGTATATATACAAGGTAGTTTAGGCCTTGAATCTATAAAAAATAAGAGAATAGAATCATGCATAGTTAAGAATAAGGAGTTTTTAAATTATTTTTAGACTCTAAAAAAAGAGCATAATGTTTTTAACAAAAATTTTAGTTGATGTGGCTGAGTTTGTGTTAAGTCACTTAGGGAGTTGGTACTTCCTTTTAAGTAGGTGTTTACTAAAGCCTAGTCAAGTAGGTGTTTGACTTTACAGGGGTTTGTGATCTAATATGAGTTAATTATCAAATAAATTTGGTCTTTTGTATCATAGGAAACTATTCCATTTTTAGATATCATAGTGCGTTTACTTCACCTTTAGGGTTTCCCACTCATATATGTGTTTTCCTTTTTCATGCTCATGTGAATGGTTTCATATGCATTATTATATCATTATGTTACTTTCATAGTTCATGAATGTTAAATTATAATTTAAACAAAGTTTTTTAAAATATTGATTCACCCCCTCTCTCATTAATTATGCTTCCAGTAATTGGTATCAGAGCATGGTCCTTTGAAACAGGCCTAACAAGCTTAAAGGGCATCCTAGAAGAACAAGCATGTCTAACCATCAAGTTCAAGGAGGTTTATCAAACAATAAGGCCCCTCTCTTCAGTGAGACTAACTATACATTTTATAATATTAAAATGAAGACTTATCTAATGCATTTAGTCTAAGACATATGTCAATCAGTTGTTGATGGATTCACTCTACCTCCTACACCACCAATTGATGTAGTAGTCAAGAAGGTAAGTGAAAACAACTTTAAAGAAATTAATGACATCCTATGTGGTCTTTTAGAGGTAAAAATTTCAAATGTCATGCATTTTGATATAGCCAAAGAAATTTGAGAAAAATTACAAACCATCTATGAAGAAGATACCAAATTCAAGTTGGTAAAATTACAAACCCACTGAATGTAGTTTAAAATTTTGAGAATGAAGGAGGATGTAAACATTGCATATTATCTATTAAGAGTAGATGAAGTGGTAAATGTCATCATAGGTCTTGGATAAAAGTTATAAGAATCAAAAATATTATAAAATGTATTAAGATCCTTGACATCCAAGTTTGATTCAAAAGTATCTTCTATGAAAGATATCAAAGATCTCAATAAACTACAGATGGATGAGTTTGATGGTATCTTGAATGCCTATGAAATGAGAATAAGTGATGGGATACATTCTAATAATGAAGCTACATTCAAAGCTAAGAAAAATTCACAAGGTAAAAGGGTCAAGGATGATGTTGATATAGGCATTGATGATGACAAGATAGAATCCATGCTTCTCAAAAAAATAAGGAAGGGATCAAGTAAGTATAAGAACACGTTACCATTTAAGTGCTTCAACTATGGTAAGATTGGCCACTTTGCATATAATTTCCCTACCAAGGATATGAATGAACATGATGGAGAGCATGATGAACATAATGGTGAGAATAATAAGTTCTATAATCTTGATAAGAGAAAAAAGAGCTTCAAAATGTTTGAAGGCAAGAAAGGTTCATTCAATAATAATAGAAGATTCTCTAACAATTAAGATAATAGATCATCTGATATAACTGATACAAGTATATTGGATAGTGATGATGATAGTGTTGATCATGATAGCAATTAAAATCTATTCATGACCATATAAATAGACAATAATGGTTATTCAAAAGGGAAAATTCTTATAAAATATGAATAATCCAATGAAGAAGAGGTTGAAATGAACCTTAAGGCAGAATTGGTGAGTGCTCTATAAGATGTGAAGTTTCAATTAAGGAAGATTCAAAAACTAAGATCATTGTTTAAGAGTTATGGGGAACAAATCAATCTCTTTGAAGAGAGATTAAGTAGCAACAACAATGAACATGAAGAGATCATCAAACAGTTAGAAACTCAAATTGAGATTATCACTACAAGTATTAAGACCAAGTAGGAATAATGATCCAAGTTTATAATATAATTAGAGTCCTTGAAGGTATAATCAGATCAAGCAACAATAAAATTGAAGACACATCAAATATTTGAAGAAACACTGAATTCCTTGGTGATATTTTGAATTGTCAGAGGTCTCCACATGATAAGACATGTCTTGGGTTCAAAGAAGACCAAAACGAAAACAAGTATATTCAAACTTCAAAATATAACAAAGGTAGAGATGCATCATTCAACATTCATCAAAATACAATTCTTATCAAACAAATAGGGTATGTGAATTATTTTAATGGTTATTGTTTCTCATGCAATCAATATGGACATAGAGTTATGGATTGTAGACATCATGTTAGAATCAATTTCCCATGGAAGAACAAGATGAATACTCCTATCAATAATAAAAGAATAATTATGTGCTACAATTGTGATCAAAGAGGACATATTTCAAGGGATTACAAAATGAGGCATATGAGGAAGATCAATCGAGACAAAAGGGTATATAGTCATGCCACTTAGAAATGGATCAAGAAGTTAGACCTTGTGAATAAGGTGAAGGAGGAGAAGAATACTAAAGGAGAAGAGTCTATGCTAACTCAAAATACCTTTCACATCCAAAATGAATACATGAAGTGGTATATATATATTGGTTTACTAAGTCACATGACAAAGGATAAGAGCAAGTTAGTTTCATTGAAGAAGAATGTTGTAGGAATAGTGAGATTTAGAGATAACACAACTACCAATATTATTGGGAAGGGTATCCTATGTTTGTACAATGGGAATACCAAGACAAGGAATTTGTTGTATGTGGAAGGATTAAAACATAACTTTCTTAGTGTAATTCAAATCTGGAACCAAGGACACAAACTAACCTTTCATGAAAGAGTGTTTGATATAAGGAGAGCTAAATCAGGAAGGCTAATTACCAATGCTAAGATGATTAAGAATAATCTATATGTATTGAATGAGATTAAGAATGACATTATGGATTAATTTTATTTATGAAATAGAAGGTTATTTCACCCAAGCTTTGATAATATGGTTAATATTAGTGCTAAGAAGTTGATGAAGAATATGCCTAAAATCACCATGATAACATGATAATCAAACTAGAAGGAGGTTCAAGTCTAATGAGTTTTATACTAAAATACATTTAGAGTTACTACACACTAAACTTTATGGACCTATAAAAGTCCAAAGCATTCAAGGATACAACTATTTCATGTTACTCATAAATGACTACACAAAAATGACTTGGGTAGCACTCTTGAAAGAAAATTTAAAAGCTCTTGATAAGTTTAAGTAATTCAAGAATAAACTTTGAGAATGAAAAGAGTGGAAAGATAAAATTCCTAATATCTAATAGAGGAGTAAAGTTTTGGTTTAGTTAATTTTATGACTTCTATGAGGTCCATGGGATAAGGAGACAATTCTTAGAAGGTAAGATACCTCAGCAAATTGTGGTAGTGGAAACAAAGAATAGAATAGTTCAAGAAATGAAAGGGACTATGCTAAATTAATTAATATTATCTAATGTATAATAGATATAGGTAGTATGTAATATATTCTACATGTTGAATAGAGTATAGATAAGGATTAATGGAAACAAAACTCCTAATGAACTATGGAAAGGTAGACTTGTTAATGTGGAACACTTTATAGTGTTTGGAAGAAAATGCTTCATCAAAAGAGATGAGGAATACTTAGGTAAGTTTGATTTAAGGTCTGATGAATAAGTATTCTTAGGATGCTCATTAGTAAGCTTAGATTATATATGCTATAATAAGATATTGTTGAAGATAATGCAAAACACCAATCTGAAGATTGATGAGACCAGTTATAAGAAGTCACACTGTCAATCAAAGGATGCATTAGGGAATTTGGACTTCAATAATGGATAATAAATAATAGAGATAGATGAGGAAGAAGAATAATTTGAGGAAAGGAAAGATTCAAAATGTCCTTCAAGATAGATTTTGAGAGACCATCCCAAATCACAAATAATTGGCAACAAGGATGTAGTTATGCAAATAAGGAGAAGGTTGATAAGTAACCTAAAATAATATAATGTTGTTCTATTGTCTAAGGTTGAACCTATAACCTTATAGAATAAATTAAATAAATTTTTTGGATAGGTGATATGAATGAGGGGTTATACATAATATAAAAGAATGTGACTTGGGAACTAGTTCTTAGGCCTAAAGACAAAAATGTCATTGGCACAAAATGGGTGTTTAACAACAAATTGAATGAATATGGGGAAGTCACTAGGAATAAGGTTATATTGGTTAGCAAGTGGTATGAAAAAGTATAAGGGGTAGAATTTGAGGATACCTTTGCTCCAGTAGAAATATTAGAAGCTATCAGATTATTTCTAGCATATGTAGGCTTCAAAGGGTTCAAAGTGTATCACATGGATGTGAAATCAGCTTTTCTAAATGGGAACTTGGAAGAGGAGGTTTACATAAATCAACCCAAGGGTTTTTCATTATCATGTAATAGGGACTATGTATATATATTGAAAAAGGCTCTTTATGGTCTAAGGAAATCTCCTAGATCTTGGTATGCCAAATTGGACAAGTATCTATTGGACCAAGGATTCAAGAGAGAGGTGCAGATAGTAATCTATGTATAAAGATATAAAATGATCATCAATTGATAGTGGTTGTCTCTATGGATGACATCATATTTGGTGTAAATATTGAGAGTATGACTAAGGCCTTGTTCAAATTAGAAGATTATTATAGCTTTATTTGATGTAAATAAAGTTTAATAGATCTCATAGGCTAAATATAGAGAATAATAAACTCTCACTATATATATTCTATATGAAAACCATATGGGAAGTACAAATATATGGTAAAGTCATTACTATAATTAGGGAGATCATATATCTACCAATATCACACCCATAGCTCCCTCAAACTAACAAATTGACTATAAATGAATATATTGTTACCATAATATATTTGAATAACCCAATAATAATTAATTCACTCAATACACTATTTACCTCTTGATAAATATAAAATATAAATACTCATGTAAAATCTAATTCCTAACATTCCCCACTTTATATTTTACATGGTCAAAAAACATTCACACTCTCACCTATAGTATGCTCACCCTTGTGGCATGTCCTATTTGACTCATGACCTTGATACAAAGAAAGGCTCACTACTTCCATGGGTTTAATCATATTTACCAAAAACCTTGACGTGAATACAACCCATCAACTATTCACTTCCAGTGGGTTTCTAGATATACCACAAACCTTTTCAAGATCCACGAACTAACTTACATTGGTTATTTTGTCCTTTCACTATGTTTTCACAATAACAAATTATTTTTGGAATTGCACACCTATTACAATACTTGAACAGGCATGTATTTTTATTCTTATTTTCCAACATATAATGTAAACTATAAAAAAATTAAAAAAATATATGTCTCAAAATCATCTAGGCCCCATCATTGGTGATTTACGAGAGGCTCATGAAGCTCCAACCTCCATTTCCTCCTAGTAGAAGAAGCTACTCACTCAACTAATGAATCTCTGAATCTCAATTACAGTCACTTTGAATGGAATGGGATCCCCACTCCCACAAGACTGAAACATTTGACATTTTACTTAGGATATCACATATAAATGAAATTATATACTTTACAAATATTTTTTTATTTCTTACACTTTGAATTTTGACAATAGATGACTTTTTTATTTTGACAACAAAAACTCATAAAGACTTTTATTTTTATGACACTATTGGCATGCGACTAATAACTCAAAATATATATGATCTTATCTTTTATGACATCTATATTTTATTGATGTGGACCAAATAAAATACTCAAACTATAATATCCCTTATGACATAAAATGGCACAACTTAAAATGACTCTAATTAGAGATAAAATGATATCAAACATTTGGATCGACTCTAAAATAATATTTTAAACATTACAACATAGATCAATAATAACTAAGCAAAAACTATTAAAAATTATGGCATTGACCCATTAATTAATAATAAAATCCTATTGAAATAATTGACTCAAGTAATAATTTGACTTTAGACTAACAAATATTATGACTAATTATAATTATCACATAAAAAATGGACTCTACATAATATATGAAGCTAAGAATTTATGAATTAAAACTTAAATACAATGTGGTACAATTGACTGGTGATTTTAGGGAAGCTCAAAGTTTGATGAGACCATAGAGAAATCAATTCATAGATAGGTCGAGGCATCTATGTGGTGAGCAATATAATAGGAATTACATCAAGACTATTATAGTGAATAGAATGACTCATGGATAATGATATGTCTTGGATTCATGGTTCTTAATAAATTCACAAAGAATAATAATTTCATGAAGAGAATGCTAAGTATCTAGATCTATGTCCAGTCTTTAATAACACATGTTTCCATAGTATGATTTGTCCAAGAATCACACATAGGCTTAAACATATCTATATAGCATAGACTGACTAATCTTTGAATTCCATTGAAATATTCTCATTACATATTTATAAATAAATAAAAAATACATAGATCAATAGTATTACCAAGCTAATACAACACTAACAATATTATCAATGTTGACTGTAACTTGTATGAATAACATTGAGTATAAATACCATGCATAGAAAGGACTGTGTAAAATAATTAGGTAGATATAACCATATACTAAAGCCACTAATTATGGGCCTCCTTTTGAATGTATACTTTATATCAGACACTCATTTAGAATACCAATTATATATCTTGAATCTCATAGTTAACCTACTCTAATACCACTATTAAGATAAAAATCTGAACAGAGGTTTATTTCATGCAAATAAAGTCCAATAGAACTCACAAGCCAAATACATAGAATAATAGACTCACATTGTATATATAGTATATGAGAACCAATGGGAAATACAAATATATATCAAATTCAATCCTATAATTGGAGATATCATATCTCCACCAATATCTCACCCAAACCTCCCTCAAACTAGTAAACTAACTACAAATGAATATATTGTTACCATAATATATTTGAATAACCAAATAATAACTAATTCACTCAATATAATATTTACCTCTTAGTAAATATCAAATGTAAATACTCATGTAAAAGTTAATTCCTAATAATCCTTTGTAGATGTGATGAAGGTGTATGAGATTTCCATGTTAGGAGAACTATCATTCTTCCTTGGGTTACAAATCATTGAATAAAAAAGAGGTATATTCATCTCAAAATTTAAGTACATAATAGAGACGTTGAATAAATTTGAGATGGAAGATTTTAAGGTATTTAGCACACCTATGATCATAGGGTTTAATTTAAGTAAGGAAGATGAATATCCAAAGGTCAATCAAACATCATACAGGTCAATGGTTGGAATTTTATTGCACACTACTACCTCTAGACCTAATATCATGCAAGTAGTAGGTTTTTTAGGAAGATTTCAAGTAGACCCAAAGGAAACTCATTTACAACTATTCAAAAGGATACTTTTTTATCTCAAAGGAACTATGGAGTTTGGGTTGTGGTATCCAAAGAGCAAGGAGTTTAAATGAATAGCCTATACAGATACAAACTGGGTAGGGAGTCTAGATGATAGGAATAGCACTAGTTGAAGAGATTTCTTCTTAGAAAAATGTCTATTGCATTAGATAAGTAAGAAAAACCCATCAGTGGCATTATCAACTTGTGAGTGTAAGTAAATTGCAATAGTTTCATGTTGCACTCAAGTCTTATGGATGTGGTAGACCTTAAAGAATTACAAAGTCGAGTATGATAATTCTAGTCCTATCTTTTATGAAAATACAAGTTCCATAAACATATCAAAGAATCTAATCATGAACTCAAGGATTAATCACATTTCCATCAGGTGTCATTTTCTAATAGAATAGGTAAGTGAACAAAATGTCAACCTTGAGTATGTATCTACCAAGGACCAGATTGTAGATTTCTAACCAAGCCACTTCCAAAGACAACATTTGAACATCTAAGATAGGAATTATGAGTAATTATTGCCTCTAATAGATATTGAGAAAGTCAAGGGTAATGGGATATAATCAAGGTGGTTCATTATCTCCAAGAACAGGTGATGATTAAAAATAATATTTGTGAATTCATGACAGGCATATAGGCAAATTAAGATGTAATCAAAAATCTAATTGTGATAATAGTGTGATCCAACAACAAGGTTATTATATACATGTTGAGAATGGTATGCGAATCTTGATGACATATGATTAGCACAAGATGTGAGTAAAAAGGTGGAGTCCCTAGTTCTTTATTAATAAGGTGTATGTTAGATAAGAACATATGTGATGGCCTAGTGAGTGATCAAGGGTTTGATCTAAAAATCTATGTCAGTCATGTCAAGGATAAGTTGATTGATGTTACGAATATATAATATAAATTAATATTAATGAAATGAAGTTGGAAATAAAATGTGGCAAATAAAATATAATAGAGACACAGATTTAACATGGTTTACCTCAATTGGGTCACGTTCACACAAAAACAACCATTTCACCTCTTATTCAGTATAAAAAATGAATGGATAAACTTGCAATACATCCACTGTAATCTCCTCTTCACACACACACAGAGTGTGTCATCATGATTATAATGCCTCATATTAAAGGATGTTTATATATTAAGGAAAAATTCACCAACATAATTTCCACCATTATATCTATGACCTAATAGTGAATGATCTAGATTTAGTATGCAATTAAAATATTTTATAATGCATTTTTCAGAAAATTTTGCTTGAGGAGCGTTGCTCCTAAACCCCAGCCATGGGGGGTCCAAGTATGGTTGCCACCCCCCTAGACTACCATTTTGACCATAGTGAGGGTCATTACCCCCTACTCTATCAATAATTGGGCATTATAATCATATCAAGCTCCACCATCCAATAATTGAGGTATTCTTGAAGATAGGGGAGCATGTTTGTGTGATGTTTCATATACTCTATGATCTTTTGTGTTGAGTTAATTGGTTACAAGAGGTGTGATCCAAGAAGTTATAGGTACCTATTTGTCATTAATATCAAAGGGGTAATAAGTTAAGAATGGGGGAGAAATATACTATTGAAATAAGTTTCTAAGAGTGGTTATCATCAATGATAAAGGGGGAGATTGTTGAGTATTATCATTGATGTCAAAGGTGCATCTTGTGAAGGTTGATATCAAAGGTGATTAAAGATAATTGGTAGTGTATAATGTGAAAAAGTACATGGAATCTTTTTGTCATGAGATAAATACAAATATATAATACGAGGACAACTAATGTCTTATGTCTGCATGATTTATGTCAATGTTAATATGGAAGGTGCAGGTCATTGATGTCAAGTGCATAAGAAGCATAGTCATGACATGAAGGGGTATGTGCATGATTAAATATATGAATAAAGTCATGTTAATGTTTTATTTCATTGTTAAATCATGTAAATATGTTATATAAGCATTTATAAGACTTTTGGTGTAAGCCTATAGGGGTAGGACCTTCAATCTAAGTCTACTCCTAGACCCTACCTATCCTAATGAGGTGTGAATATAATATTTCAAGGAAATTATTCACATGATATCATGTAAATAGGTAAGATAAGTTTTTTTAGGTATGATCACAATGTTTGAGGTCAATATTTTAAGAAAAAGTGCATGAATCAATTATTTTAGGTTTTAGGAGCTCAAAGAATGAGGTCTCAAACTTGAAAATCACTTTCAAAAATTCATTGGAATGTATGAAATTCACATGGGAATATAATATTTTAAGTATAAATTAGTAAGTTTCATATATAATATCTCTTTGCATTAGTTTTGGATTCAAGTGGCAATCTTTTATGAATAATTTTTAACACTAAAACCTGTGTTAAACCTCCCTAAAACCCTAATAAGGACCCAATGTCAAATATTTTGTTCAAATAAGCTCAAGTTGTATTAAAATTACTATATAATCTATAATATGATGTATTCAACTCTCCCAGGTACTTCTAGGCTCGTTTTTAGTTAGATAAGAGATAAAATGTTTAGACATGGGCTTATTTATCAAGAAATTATTGTAGCTCTAAAATTTTCAATTGGTAAAGAAAAAAAAATGAATGGTAGAATAAGATAGAGACTCATTTTACATGTCCATTATCTTTTCTAGATAGGTTTTATCCTTCAAATTCTCTAAATTGGCCATCTAAATAATCTAGTTGCAAACATATCTAGTGGTGTAGATAATGTAAATCCCAGGCATAGATGAAGATATAGATTTGAGGGTTATGCATGATAAAATAAATAAAATTAAAAATGAATTTATTAATTTTAATTCATTATCATTCTTTAGATATGTTTTTGAGGTTACTATATGTGTGAAAATGTTGCTCACAAAATGGAATATTTAGTTCAGATAGGATTATGAGACGTAAGCTCAAGAAATTGGTCTAAAAGAACAATATTTACCATTAGACCATATGAATTTACTATTTTAATATGTTATGGATATCTCATATGAATAATAATTCATGATAAATGTCTAGATATTAATTGGAGGTCTAATTATTTATGACTAGTTTTTGAGGTATTTTAGCAATTTTGAGTAAGCGAGTTGCAGAGATGTTCTTGAACCTTTATTTCTTGAGTGAATGTGTTACAATAATTTTATGATGATAATGAGGTCATGGAAAATATATTTACATGTTTATTTTATCATGGTTGATTATCTTAAGGTATTTTAAGCTTATTTATTGTAAGACAAACTTGTGAGGTACACAAGCCTTATAAGACAATTTGTCCTAAAGGAGAATTCATGGTATGAATGAAGGATTCAGGTCTAATAAATAAAGGAGGAGGTTATAAGAGTTAATTAGATAAGTTTTTTAATTTTTTTTATGGTTGGATAATTCCATTTGGGTCTAACAATATCATGTTTTAGTATTAAGAGGGCATACCTAATGCAATTAGGTCTCCATGAGACCTAAAGGAGGAATAAGGTCTAATTCAATTATTGTAGACTAAAAGGGCTTCAAATTATGATTGAACCATGTTCATAAGATGTATTAAGACCTTTGAGTGTCTAACCTAGTAGTTTTAAAGTGTGTGGCTGACTAAGGGGTGTGTGACCATTACATAAGTATATACACAAGGTTGTTTAGGCCTATTTGAATGTGTACAAAAATAAGAGAATAATATCATCTATGGTTGAGAAAAAGGAGGTCTTGAAATGAGTTGTAAAACATAATATAATATTATATGGTTGGTAAAAAAAATTCATATGAAGTGGTTGATTTGGTTTTGATTTACTTAGGGAGTTGGTACTTCCTTGCAAGTAGTTGATTGACTTTATTAGGGTTGGTACTCATAGTTGAGTTGGTGTTCAACTAAATTTGGTATTTTGTTTCATACGATGGTATTCCATTTGTAGATATCATAGTTTTATTTATTCCCCTTGATGGTTTCACACTCATATATGTGTTTTCTTATCTCATTCTAGTGTCAATGGTTATTTATGCATTGTTAGATCACTATGTTACTTTCATTGTTCATGAATATTAAAGTATAATTGAAAGAAAGGTTTTTGTAAATATTAATTCACCCCCTCTTAGTAATATTCTTCCAACACACTCCAAAATCAAATGTAAGGTCTTATTTTTGAGTCCTAGATGGTCCATATGAGATGTATCTCAACATGATGAATAGTTAAATGGCTTTGATTATTATATTCATTGACATCAGGTGAATAAATACCACATAAAAACTAGTTATAATAACTATAACTACTTATCCTCTATACTACCCAGCTATCTAACATAAATAACATAGACCCCTAATATTAGTAATGTAATACTAGACTAACAGTCTCCCATTCATTACATTGTTGTTATAAATATTCCCCTGAAATAGATCAAATTTTACCTTGCCAAGTGATTTGGTGAGTATATCTACTATATTTGACTCTGTTTGGTAGTAATGGAGCTAAATTTGGTGGTTCAATACTTGTTCTTCAATTTAATGGCACTGAACCTCAATGTGTTTGGTTCTTTCATGAAACACTAAATTCTTGACAAGATTCAACACAACTTGATTGTCACAAAAAAAGGATTGGTGATTGATCTTTAACAACGTCTATGTCAGACAAAATGCAACATAACCAAATTAATTCTCACATATATCATGTGGCATGATATTATTCATCTATGGATGAGAGAGAAACTACATATTACTTTTTACTAATCCATGAAATTAGTCCAGATCTGAGAAGAAATATATATCTTGATGTTTATTTCTTGAAATCAATGGATATAGCATAGTTTGAGTCTATGTAACCATGTAAAAATCAATGTGAGTTCTTATTGTATTCCAGACCATAATCAATTATACCTATGGCATATCTCAAAATTTTCTTCATTGAAACCCAATGACATTTCTTTAGTTCTTGCATGAATCTTGAAAAATAGATGACAATAAAGCATATGTTTGATCTAGTATATGTCAAGTAAATGAAACTCCCAACAAGTTTATTATAGTGAGTTACATCTACTTGAGGTGAATCATGAAATTGAGATATTTTGAAACCTTTATCCATCTGAGTTGACAATGGTTTATAGTCTAACATCAATATTTCTCAAGTAACATCTTGGCATATTTCATCTATGAGACAAATACGTGATTATTATTTTGCCATATCTCCAAGCCAAGATAATAATGAAGTAGCCCCAAGTCTATCAAATCTAAGGATTTCTTCAATTCATTCTTTAATTCTTTAATCCCATTATCTAAACTTCTTATGATCAAAAGATCATACACATATCGAATAAGAATTTCAATCTCTATGCCTACCTTCATAATATACAAATTTGAATCTAAGGGGATACAAAATAATATATTCTACAATAGATGATCATCTATCTTAATGTACTATGCCATTTTTGATTTTTTATGTCCATAAAGTGACTTAATTAGATGCAATACATTATGTGGATTTTTTTCATCAATGAAGCCTTCTAGATAAGTCATGTACACTTATTATTTGATATCACCATTTAATAATTCACTTTTAACATCCATATTCAAAACTTTCCATCCCTTTTATGTTGTGAGTGCACAAATAATTATGATGGTATTGTTCTGAGAAGTGGGTACAAATGTCTCCTTATAATCAATTCCTTCTTTCTAATAATGTCCCTTTAGTAATAAGTCATGATTTATATTTGATGATAGATCTATCTGCCTTATATTTTCTCATGAAAATCCACTTGTAAAAAATGGATTTATTTAGTATAGATAGATAAACAAGTTACCACATCCCATTTTTTATTAAGGCCTCATATTTATCATCCATGGCCTTCTTCCACTAATGTTGACATACAACCTCTTAAACTATCCCTAGTTTAATGATGTCAACTAATGAACTCATCGATGTAAGATTAACTTCATTTCTTGTATGTCTTTTAGTCTGAACTCATAATGAAGTATTTGGATTAGAGTTTAGATATGAGTCCATGATGGTGATTTCTACCCATTTTAGATGTTGATTCTACTATTGATTTGATAAATAATTATCCTCTATATTTCCAAGGTCAACAAAAAATTATCCTTGTATCTCACCTTCTTTGTGATAGGATTCTTCATTCTCATCCTCTAGCTATGGAATAGTATATGAGAGGTGGTAAGTTATGACTCCTTATGTGGTAATGATTTGAATGATGACTCATCACAAACCACATCTTGGATTTCATAAAAACTTTATGTTTCATGATACATGAGATAATATATTTTTGAGGTAGTACTATACCCAAATAGAATGCACTTGAATGTCTTTAGTTCCATCTTCTTCCTCTCTTTAGGTGGGACATGCATATATGATATACAACCAAATACTCTTATATGGGAGATCAAAGGCTTATGACCACTCCATACCTTTTCTAGTTTCCTATCTTTTAATATATTTGTAAGTACCCTATTAACAAGATATATATCTATTTGAACTACTTCTACCCATGATGGTACCTCTAACTTCTTAGTAGAAAGCATGCAATAATCCATATCCATGACTGAATGGTTATGTCACTCTAAAATTCCATTTTATTGGCGCATATATACAAAATTTAGGTGTTTATTTATGTCATGTTTCTTCAAAAATTACAATAATTCTTTTGATGTGAATTCCCCCCTCCCCCCTAGGATCTGAGTAAAGGAGATGAAGAGGCCTCCGTGACTGGATGACAACAAGCTGATAGAAGCCCTTAAAATGAGTAAAATCTTAACTTTTCTTCTTTAGAAATAACACCAATGTCTTTTGATAGAAATCATGAATAAATAATCATAATTACTTGAATCCTTGGAAATAATTAGGAAGGGGCTTGTAAATATTGGCATGTACCACATCAAGATGATCCTTGGTATATGAGTAAATCATCTTGAATGAAACCCTACATTATTTATCATTAAGGCATCTAGGGCATACAAGAAATGAATGTGACAGCTAAGGAGTCCATATACCATGAAATTAGAGCTAAGATGGTATAAAGATCTAGTATAAAGGTGCCCATATCGATAATGCTGGAGAGCAGTGTATGTTATCATAAATGTAGAGAGAGCAATTGCATCAGATGAAACTACATCTAGGACAAATAAGTAATCATAAAAAAAAATATTTTAATGATCTTACCTTCTTATGAGAGATGATATTTTTTGAAATTTTTTATCATGAACTCCACCTTAATCTTATACTCAAGAGTTGATTTATAGACAAGAGATTTGTTGTCAAACTAGGGACATATAGTACCTTTATGAGAGTATCAGTTCTTATCCCAAGAGGAATGGTGAAATTTCTAATTCCTTATACAACATACTCTTTATCATTAAAAGGTTGATTCATCAGTGAATCAAAGAGATCATTTCATTATGTCATACGGTTTCTAGTGCTAGATTCGATCAACCAAACATTACTCATTGGTGATAAAGTTTAGGAGACAATATATTAATCCTTATATACACCACCATAATCTAATTTTATGAGTACCTCCTCTTTAGATTCATCATATTGTTTTATCTTTTGTGACACCACATGTCCATACTACATTTGTTATTGAGGATGTCTTTTAGATATATGTGCATCATCTCTACTAGATGTGACCTCTTGACTAGATGAACCTTGTGTCAAGGCATTATACCAACAATGATCAATGTCATATGCATTGTTATGGAAAATATGACACCATCCTTTTTCCTTCACATATTTTTTATATTTTTTCTACTACTTTAGTGGTCCTTTTGATATATTTGAACCATGTTGATTAGAAATCATGGATTTATCCTTGAACTCATATTGCATGGATTGGATGGCTTATTCATGTTGAATCAAATTCACTAGTTCTTAGAAATAAATTGATTTATATTTTATGTTTAGTCTTATGATGAATATGTGAAACTAAGATGGGAGATCTCACTATGTGATCAAAACCAATAGCTTTTCCTTGATTGTTTCTCTAAGAAAAACTAACTTTCATCAAATTTATACCACCCAATGTAAGAACTACTAAACACTCTCACCATATTTCATACTGAGAGTGTGAATGTTGGACTAGAGATGGAGGATCTTCATCTGGTTATTCACCTCATAAATTTTGGTGAAAATGTCCCAAGCCTCTTTTGATGTTGATGCATCCTAAATATGAGGTTGAACCTCATTGGTGACACTGATTGTGATCAACTATAGGTATTTTTTATTTGAATTATCGTATTTTATTTTATCATTAGATATGGAAATATAGGTCATTGTACCATTGATGATACCCTATAATTCTTTGAATTGAATAATCATTCTCATCTTCATATTCCATGCAAAAATATTTAACCCTTTGAGAAGTTGGGCATTAGACAAGAATAATTTTGGTATAGACATTTTATTTACTTATGCAATATTTCATCAAGCTAAAAAAATAGTAATTTTATTTCTTTAAAATATTGTATTGATAAAAATGTACCATATTGAAAGCACCTTATTTTCTCTTGGAATAGGAGCTACCTTCTTGGGAGCGACAATCATTGGTTTTTCATTCTTCTTCAAAGGAATAGTTGTGGAAGTCTTCACCATAGGTGCCTTATTCAGAAGAATTGGCTTGGGATTAGTGGATTTATGATTCTTATACCTCCTTAAGATGCTTATCAAATCATATTATATGTCACTTTCATGCAGAGCTTATGATCCATAGCCATCATGTTATGAAACTTTTATAGGAATAATGATCATAGATTTCAAAGTTAGGATTCTTGTTTAAAATTCTAATGAATATTTATAAATGACACATGTAACTATGATTTAACTGACATAACAACAACTTTAATGTGGAGTTGAAATAAACACACAACTGAGGAGAAGTTTAAGTGTCATAGTAACTAAGTTATAACAACTCTATATCACTAGAGGATACATGGTATTGGTGGTTTCATCCAATTTCCTCCACTTTCTTACACTTATGTCTACCACCATGCTTCTCATCACTATAAATCCTCAATATTGGCAAGAGAGCATGCATATATTTCATGGATCAATTTTTTCTTAATAGCATTATTCTATGGCATGTGGCTTGCATTGCGGTTGGAATACATCATATGTTATGGGGTGTTGAGCCAAATGTCCATTTGAAATAGAAGGCTCTACAAAAATTGTATTTAAATTAAATCCACATTGATTAGATGTAACTAGAACTAGCTATGTCATGATCCTATCACCTATACATTACCAATAGTCTTGTAAAAGTATTACACTCTGATACTAGAGGAAGACTTAAATGGATTTGATGATATTATTCATTGACATCATGTGAATAAATACAACATATAAAATACTTACAGTAACTTAACTACCTAATCACTATGTTACCCAACCATCTAACATAATTAATTAACACCTAATATTAGCAATGTAATAATACGCTAGCATAAATTAGACTAAAACAGTAGATACAAATGAAAGGGTATGATTTCATAATACCACATAATAAGCATACACCACTATAGCCAATAATTTATTATACCATTAGTAGTGGATATGTCCATTCTAAGATAAAATTTCCCATACTTATATGTAAAAACATTAGTGTTAATAAGGCTAGTACAAACATAGATAGGAATGACACCACCAATTCAACAACCCGTATATGGTGAAAACATTTACAACAAAATATACAGAGTCTATGATCAACATCCACAACACTCATTCCCAATGATGGAATTCACACCCCCTATATATCATATGATGCAATGCACCAATTTTGTGTCATTTAATCACTATAATCATAGTTATTGTACTATATATATATATGCACTTGTGGGTGTTTAAAACACTATCCATAGAATATAATCAACATTACATCAAATGTAATCATCGTATTTACCCATAAACAATGTGATCATACTTCACCTTGGATAAGCATACCAAACCCCACTAATAATTCAAAATACACAACATTATTATTCTAATAACAACCAAGGAGGTTACACAGGATGTGGTCATGGTAGTTACATAGGATGATACCAATCAAAATTTTACAAAAATGGTGGAACAAAAACTAATGAATTGGTAATATCTTTTAAAATAAAAAGGGATAAACATTTTTTAAAATAGCAAAGGGTAGGTATATGAAAGTGTGTTATAATTAAATTCATTATAGATAGGAAGAAGAGAAAATAATAGATAAATACATTTATTTATCTTAGTGGGTAACCATGATTGAATATATTAGACAATGTTAAGAAACTATAAAATATCAAAAAGAATGACTACAAAAGAAGGCTCTCCATATTATGAAGGATAATTTACAACCATGAGCATAAATAGCCACTATAAGTGGCATGAAGATAGATAAAGGAAAATAAGTGGCCATTGACTATAATATAGACTCTGACCTAGATGTAAAAGGGGATAAACCTAATATCAATGAGCATGATAGAATTATTTAAAAAAATAAATAAATAAATAAATAAATATAATGATCAACTTAAGTTGACTTAATTTTATTAAGATGAGATTGGAGATTTAAAAATAATAATGAAATTGGTTAAGAAGTAAGACATAGTAACTAAAGTGACTCATTTTTTAAGTATTAAAACAAATAAAAAAGAGAACATCATTTTAAATGGAAAATAATAATAAAACGATCAAGCCAAAAAAAATCAAAAAAATTTAAAAAAGGCAAAATATTGTCATTCTTCTAGACATAAGAAAACATGACCAAGAAATCTTGAAAACACTATTTGACCTTGGTACAGACACAAATGTATTACCATGGAGCACATGGGAACTATTTAAGAAACCAAAGTTACATATAAAAAATATGGTATTTCCATCGATGATGGTACTAATTCATCACCCACTAGCACCTTACCAAATTTTGAAGTTGATTTTAGGGTAATATAAAAGAAGGTAGACTTTCAGGTAATCAATATCTACAATACCGACTATCCAACTTTGTTAAATCTAGAATGGTTTATGGATTTTAATGTCCATTTACACTTAGAATAAGAAAAAATAACATTTTATAAATAATTTTTGGTATTCCATTTTCCCATTGGAGGTAGGGATAGTAGAGGCATGGTTGGAGGAACTGTGGATAGAAGAGGAGGATAGTGAATTTGATAAACTTGTTGGTGTGTATACTCTTATAAAAACTATAAAAATAGAAGATGACTTGAAACCTAATGAGGATTGAGATTTGATGGTATAATAATAATTAAAAATTCCTTTAGGAGATGAAATTGAGGAATTCATATATGGTGAGCCCAAAACTATAGTCTGTAAAGTATGTTGTTTAAGAAAAAAACCTTACAAAGGGAAAATTACTACTACACTAGAAAATCCATTACAACCGAAGTATAAGAAACATTCACTCAAGTATAAGAAAATAGACCCATTGGGTTACTTTTTAAAGGTTCCTACCCATATCACCCATGTAGAGGATACATATAGATATATCAATATACACTTAGTATTAATCAATGATATAGAGATGGAAGGAAAAAGAAAGTGTCATGATGCAAGTAAAGCAATAAATTTAACAAGTGGAGAATAAAATATAATATGAAATAATTTCACAACTTAAAATGGATGCATGGATTCAATTTCAATACTTTTATCTATTATCAAGCAAAAATAAGGTGCTACTAAGTACGGCACATGAAGATATACTTTGCCTAGATGAATAGTACTACATCACACTTGAAGTATTATAAATAATTATCAGTGGCTTGCATGAAAGATAATCCAATCACAAGTACAATGGGAATAAAAATATTATTATCAAATACATTTCCATAATGATAGACACAAAAGTGAATAACAAGGCTTTGTAAATTCAAAACATGAAAGAATTGAAAGTCAAATTTGCCACAAAAGCCATTATCTAGAAAGTCTATTACACAAACATATATAACTTTGTAATGGTAAGGATATTCCATATTGCTTACGACATGATCTCCACTATAGTTCATTATTATTTGGCCACCACACTTTATGAATAGTACATGGATATCCTAAAAGAAGGTAAAATTATTCGTGATTTCTCTTATGCTTCTTTATTTCTAGTAATTGTAGTGTATTTCACACATATAATTTTAGGGCATGAGGTGTGCATAACATGGAGTTTAGATATACCCATATAGTCCCAAATACAATATATAATGAAAGCTATCCTCGCATTATGATAAGTAAATAAATTATTTCAATCGAAGAAGGCACTTAAGAGTATGGTAAAGGGGAGGTTTTGGATATATAAGGAAATTATTCACATGTAGTTCATAGAGGTTCAGTTTATGTTAGACACGTAACATTTTCATTAAAGCCTTCATGAAAAATGTTGTACCTTTCCCACCTCTACCTTATGAAGTTATTGATCAACATGTTGAGGTAGTGCAGGCACTAGGATTTCACATAATAATATTTGTGCTAGTCTAGGTCTTAAATCCCCTTTCTTATTACATTCCTATTTCACCCCATGTAATTACACAAATATTTTACTATTTTATACTTATCCCTAATATATAGTTTGGTTAATTACTATTTCACTTAAGTAATTATTTTTAACTAATTACCTATAATTAAAATCTATATAAATCTCCCAAAGCATAATAAAATTAAATGGTTTTAACCCCCTAACTCCCTTTCCATACCAAATTCATTTAACAATGTGAAGCTTAATTTTAACTCATAGTTCAAACCATTTCAATAACATTTGGTAAAATTAGGAAGGAATCAATACCAATCCCATGATTTGTATTGATCCTATTGAATTGACATCAATTTAACCATAGGCCTCCCTTGAGTAAAGTACTATAATTCTTCATTGAAATGCTAAAGTAATTTCTATAGAATGTATGTTAGATAATTACTCATCTATTATAAATCCATAATCATATGTTATCCTCTCAACACTCATCCAAAGGTCAAAAAACCACTCATCAACCTCAGAATTATTATAGATTTGTAGAACTATGAAAGTAAGTACATTTACTCATTTTAAGCAATCATGTCTTTTACATTCTATTTTGTAGTCCTAATTATCACCCTTATCATCCCTAAACCATCCTAAGCTATCAAATATCCCTCCCAACCAATCCTTAGCCTCATGATTTTATAAATTTATCTATACTTATATAATCAATGTCAATTCAAAGAATTGCCATCAATCTTGTAGGATCGACATCAATTTTTGTTTAAAATATTTTCTACCTATAATCCAAATCTATTTTTTTACCATCCTTGAATTAATTTTTTTTACCTTTTTCTTAAACCATAATTTTCACTTGTATATGGCATTGCCCAGAGTTATGCATGACATAATCACCATTCAGGATTTGCATATAATCTAACAACCTTTCTTCTCCATTCAGAGTGACATTGATTTTGAACTAAGACTCTATGCAATTGTATTTTCCCCACCATAGAGGCAATTTTCAATTAGCTAGAAGTAATACAAGTAGAATAAGACTCAGATGAAGCTTATTAGAATGTTCATTTTACTAATATCCATGGAATGGATGTAGATTAATTTAATGTATTTAAATTTCATATCTATATTTTTATACGTATATTGTAATTTCCTTTACTATTTTTCTCCACTTAAGTACTTATAAGGTGGGCTATCATCCTTATTAGGAAGTGTACCACTTCTTCGGACTAATCTATTACTAGGCAACCCACTAACATATCCTATAAATGAATCCTTTTTGAGTTTTCTCTTGTGTGTAGGTAATCCTTCCAAGCTAAAAAGGAGCTTCCACATTATTGTATCAATGGTGGGTAATATTTTATATCATAATTAAGCCTTAAAAAATTGTATTTTAATTTACATTTTTAGTATTCTATTTTATAAAAGAATGAAAACTAGCTCAATAGGTAGTCATTATTGCATGTAGACATCTACCATTATACCCTAGGGAACAAATATTTTTTACTGATATGGGACAATGCCTTCAGTAAGAACAAGAATAAGGGGAAACCAAAAAAGTTAAGGACCCATTATTTCCAAGGGAATTATAATCATTTTAGCCTCAAATTGAAATCCTCAAATCCATTATACCAAATAAACTAGTTATTTACTTGAGGGATTTAAATAAGGAAGAAGAATAAGAAGAGGATACAAATATATTTGTGGTTGAATAATATACTAAATCTAAAGAGTTAAGAGAAGAAGAGATGGCATAAAATTGTACCCCACCTTAAAAATTTAGGAAGAGGAATGTCTCACCTTGAGGAAACCTATCATAAAAATAAAAATTCAAAATACATAACTAAAAAGAACCTAATACATCCTTACTACATCCCTCACTACAAGATAAATCCTATTAAAAATGAGTGGAAATAAAAGAGGAAGGATCTAGATACCATAGGTAGAACATAAAAGGAATAAAAAACAAAAAATAGTGAAATTTAAAGCCAAAATGGTAATAATATATTCATATTCAGAGTCCTCAAAGAAAGCGAATAATACACAAATAGAAGAATAAACAAAAAAAAAACCATTCAGGTCCTAGATATGAACATGCTCATTGCTATATGTCACAACAAAAGAGGGATAAGTAGAGTATGGATCTTACATAGAAGTGTGGACTATGTCAACCAATGGAGGGTGATAAGGGAAATTATAGATTATATTGAGTTGATCCCATATACTCTAGATGATATTATAGACAGAATTCAAGAATATTTACAACCCATCATCATTAAAACCAAGGAAATAAATAAAGAGGCTAATATCATGGTGTAAAATACAAATACAAAGCTTTAAAAAATACTACCGCAGAGTCCCTTCTATCATTTAATGACCAGGAAAGATTAATAAAACTATAAAAAAAAATGGATTTACAATCTCAGTAGAAACTATATATGGTCACTAAGGCCTTAGATAAAATAACACAATTGGAAGTAGACAAGGCACTAGAGGAAGAAATGATTTAAAAATGTAAACAATTAGCATAAGAACTAGAGAAAATATAGGAAAGTTCAAGAAATTTTAGATTTAGACTCTCAAATGGATGAACAACTATTAGATAATGACGAAGTATAGAGAGAATAAGTAGAGATGGAGGAATTAGAAAATAAAAATACAAAAAAGAGGAGAAAAAATTTGTAGAGAAAAAAATGTACAAAAGAGGAGGATAAGAAGAAAGAATAAAAAAGAACATGAAATGAAAGAAACAAAAGAGGAAAGGAAAATCCAAGAAGATGTTAAAAATAAATTACATGAGGAAAATGAAAGAAAGTTGATGGTGCTCAAATAGAAATAAGAGAAGGACTGATAGAACCAAGAGCTAGAACAAAAGAATCTAACAAAATAAATGGTGTATTTGTAGATGAAATGGAAGGATAAGGAGATATTTCTAGGAATAGAAGATACCACCTAAGGTAACATATAAATAACTTTGGTCATAATGGCAGTAAGCCTAGGCATACAAAAATTCCTATGGATACTCTAGTATGGATAAATGTAGAACTAACCAAGTAAAAATAAAAGACCTCCACGATCCCAGTGTCTTTAGGTTTTCTCCAACCAATTAAAGGAGGGAGAATTGAAGTAACAATACAACACCTAACTTTTATTGACTAGGAAATGATAGGTTAGACTCTCATCCAAAGCACTATATAAGATTGTATGACATAGTACATTACATTGGAGGAGGAAATTAATAAAAAAAATATTTTCCTTGACCACTGCTAAGCCATAATTTGATCCAAATACTAATTTACCCATAGAGAAATAAATAATGGATATAATGGATAATTAAATCATCCATGTTGAAGCTATAGCAGATAGAGGCCTCATCAAAATTGAGTCTTGTGAGGAATACAAAGACGAGTTTTTATGGCCACTTTTAGGGTAAAATTAAGCCAACAATGTAGTCTAAAAGGAATAAGTAGTGAAAATGAAGGAGAAATTGGATGATGTACTTTGATTAATCACTTAGCTAGACACTATAGAAAAATGATAAGAAATATGTGTTTGAAGAAACAAAAAAATTATTGATTGTATATTCAACTAGTTTTGGATCTCAAAATATACCTTTTATTTCACAAAAGGCTAAAATGATATCCTTGCATGAACACTATAAGGATAAACAAAGAGAGTGGATATACATCTATGAATAAATTGAGGATTGTGGTAAGTTCTTAAGAAAGAAAATGGAGGTATGCCTTAAGAATCATATTGATTACCTAGAGTTACTATTGAAATATCATGTCATAAATGACATTATCTTAGAAAAAAAGTAGATTGTGGCTATTGATAATATGATTATAGAGGCCAATAAGTTCATTATGTATTGGGATACTTTTATGTATTTTATGATAAATAAGTACAAGCAACATCTAATCATGGAAGGGGCACCTAATCCATGATCTCTAGTAGTGTGCTATAACAATTCTCATAATTTTGTTACACTTAGGTAGATTGAGGTAATTTTGGTACCTGTCAACACTTAGAGTTGTCATGCAGATGAGACAAAGAGTTGAAATTTGAGCCAATTTTGTTAGGATTCTTTATCATCTAAGGAACTACATTGTTGGTAGCAAAGAGTACATTATGTTACTATAAAAACATAACACTCATCTAAGATAATAGAATAAAGGATTTTAACAACTGGAGTTGTGGTAAGAAAGAAGGCTTTGCAGAGATAAAGGATGAACTAATTAGAGAACATACATGTCTCACATGGACATTACCATTTAAATGTGTTATTTTGGTTCAATGTTTATATCATTGCATTGTAATATATATAAAGTTAGAGAATAATATATAATAATAGATGTAAATGATGTAGTATTTATAAAGTAGAATAACTCTTGTATTTATGGTATAAAATAGAGAGGATATAAACACCTATATCTAGAAGTTATATAAATATACATTTATATATGTATATGTGTGTATATGTATATAAGAGAAGATTTTGAATAGGAAATATCATGTTTTGTGTATTGTGCATGCATTGTATTACTTATTTCTAAGTGAATGATAAAAACCATCATTTCATGAAATTTGGACATATTCTTAAGATCTGGACTTATAGTATTGCCATTTTGGTTTTACAATCATTGAAATTAGATTTTCATATTACTATTATTAGTTTTTAACTAGTGGGATATCAAATTTAAATATTATTATTGGTGGTTTTAGTTAGTGTGATTTTGCATTTCAATATAACCATTTTTAGATTTTGAATTCGAGTGTGGAATCAAATTTTAATTATATCTTAAATAAATTTTCACCTTTAATGTCATATTTAAGGGAAATGGGCCAATAGTTAATCATGGTCCAATAGTTGAAATGGGTATTGATAATTTAAATAATGTGACCTCATAGTTATCATACTATTGCCTAATTATAGTTATTATAGTAATGTTTAATATTTATCTAGAATTTACCATACACTAACCAATCACATCATGACATGGAAGATTTAAAAATATTAGTAAAACATTGTAAAACACACTTATTTTCATAATGTAAAAGTATTGGAAAATATTTTTCATTACCCATGTGAACAATGTAAAACATACTTATCATTATCCTTAATAATTTTGTGTAGAATGGGCAAGTGCCCATTATACACTAGATAATATTATAGGGATTTATTTTTCATGTTATTAATTTAGACATAATTATTATTATCATAATGTATATAATGTACATGTACCCATTGTATACACACAATATTTTCAAACATTATGGTTTAATGATGTTTATGTCTTGTAGGAACCCATCGAGTCTCAATCTCTTTGAGTGTATACCTTAAATGGTACACCAAAAAAGGTGTGGGCAGAACATTGGTACTTCACAATATTTTTTTCCCCTATACCACCACTTGAAATAAACACAAATTTATCTTATACACTTCCCTAAGCCTTGAAACCTCTCGTACACACTCCTTCAAGCAATTATCCACCTTATTCAGCCCATGTCTAAGCAAAAAACTCTATTTGACATTTATTTATTAAAGTAAACATAGACCAATCTTGTATTTAAATTATATTTTCATGTTAAAAGACTTTGTCAGACTTGTCTAAACTAAATTAATATTTAACCTAACTTGTGTTTATGAATTAACAATATAGGTTTGATTGGGCTGACTCTATTGGCTAAACATTTGGTATGGTCTAGGGCTTGATTCAACTATATATAAACACCCTTTTCACCATTTCTCAGAGAGAGGAGAAGAAGTAAGTTTTTATTTATGTATCTAATTATCTTCCATTATACTTGAGGATCATTGCTTAGGGTTTCAATACTACTCTTGGAGATATGAATCTTTTCTTATGGAGAATTGTCATGTCCCCTTTTTTAGTGAACATCAACAGACTTGATGATCAGCCTATTATGCAACCCTCGTAGGCTGAGAGGATGGATAGAGGGTCTTGATGGAGCTTGGCATGGCTTCGATTAGCAAAATCTCTACAGTTGGCTTTCATTCAGGCTCTTTTGGACATATTTGCCTGAGCTCCTATTATTCAGGGATATTTGACATGCAGCAGAGCACCCTTGTTTTGATATGGTCATGTGCAAAATCACTCCCTAATTCACCAACTTCAGACGGTTTGAGGATCCGACATGTATTGAGGGAGATATTAATATTTGATTGATTTAATCAAATATTAATTATTTGGTCTAATTTTAGAACCCTATTAATATTTGATTGATTTAATTAAATATTAATTAATTAGTCTAATTTTAAGACCCTAATTCTAATTTAAGAAGCCCAAGTTCTAATTTGAGGAATTCTAATTTAAGGAACCCAAGTTCTAATTTGAGGAGATCTAATTTTAGCAAGCACACCTTTGGAGGGTATAAGGGTTTCTCATGGGAGAGAGTTTGGATCCATGACTGATTATTGATTTGAAGACAAATTTTGCTAAGGGTTTTTCTTGAGAAGACTGAGCCAAGGGCTCCAGGATTCCATCTGCATTGGAGAATGTCCACTCTTCAGTGTGTGTGATTCAGAGGTTGTGAGATATCAGCCGATCTATTGCCAATTTGAGAGATAACTTCATCCATAAGCTATCACAGAGGTTTACAGGTTTGAGAGATAACTTCACACAGAAGTTATCACAGGTATTTTAGGTATTTATTTCATTATGTTTTTGATTCAGATATTGCACAGATAAAGATCTTCTGTATTAGAGCCATTCTAGATTTGCTAAAGATCAGGGTTTGAGACGATATTTGTAATCATTTATATGCGTGCCAAAGATTCATTATTGTAATCATTCTGAAGAATAATAAGAGCACTAATTTCCTAGTTAAGAGATTTACTATGGTTTATTAGTTTATTTGAATTTAACTTGCAAAATCACATCTTTACTCATGCAAAATATCTAAGAAGCAAAATACAGAGAGATAGTCAGGGAAATATCCAGTTTCAGATTTAAGGAGAAATCAGAGATATTACAAGAATTCTATTGGATGCATTGGAGAACTCATGTAGCCTAGAGTTGACCTATATTTGTTATCCTTAAAAACCATAACAACCTCTTGCAAATCACCTTAGACAAGGAATATATTAAGGCTTGATGGATTTTTATTCAAAGGAAACTATTCCTAACTCTTACTCTTCCTTATTAAATCAGATAGATTTGCATTTCTTTGCTTATATACTTATCTCTCCAAGCATTAGGATTTTTTCTAAATTTACTGAGTAGAGATATTATATGCATGTTTACTTTTATATTTATTAACCATATTTTGGGTCACATGCTTTGGTGAGAAATAGATTAGATTTTAATTTACATTTCATTTATTTGTTAATATATAAAACATAGGACCTAGCTAGGGTTATGAAATGTTGTTGCTTGACTAGAGGCTTTGAAACCATCTCTAGAGACATTATTGTGGTAAGGGACCCCTTGGTTAGGGATAGAAGATCCATCTTGGGCATGAAATTGATTATCTAAATTTACCAACAATCAGATGTGTAAGTGTGATTTTTCTTCTCTGAACTATGATTGATTTATAGATTAGTTGTATTTTTACTTGTATATATTCTAGTGAAGATAATATGAATCTAACCCTTGTAGGTTTTCTTTCACATATTCATTTTATTATCATATTATATATTTATATTTTTATAGTACTATAACAAACCTATCGATACATCTTAATAGTTTGTGCATAGGTTTAAAACACATTCACTCTAAATTAACTATGTTCTCCCTATGCATGTCTTCTTCAAATCCAAATGACATGATCAACTAGCTCGACTATGTTCTCTTATTTAATCACAAGATTATAGATTTTTTCAACCCAATTGACTTTATTTTTAGTTCTCCTTTTTAACATATAATTTTGAAGACTTAGTTGAACTAGTTGACTCTGTTCATAGATTATTTTTAGCACATAGGTTATGTAAACTTAATTAATTTAGTTAAGTCTATTCACAGAATGTAAAAATCAGCATTTAGGCAACACAACATAAAATTTTCAAACTAAGCATCTTCAAAATCATCAAGTTTCATTATTACCTTATCTATAATTTCTATTCTTCATTTACAGTCTTATTTTTCATAATTTATGGTCTATAAAAATTTTAACCCTATAACAAACTAGAAAAACTAACTCGACACAATTATGTAACTTGTCTTATCTCTAGAAGACTTATTCATCTTGTTTGACTGGGTTCTTCTAGATCTTGCCTCTATAAAATATTAGTGACCCTATCACCTCTATTATGTATTGTTTTCATACAGTGTCATCTGAACCAACTCTGTACTCTTCATAATCAAATAAAGTAACCTATTTAGCTATTAATTAATTCACTTTCCATTTTAGTTGCTTACATGCTTACAATAAGAAACATAGAATAATTAGGTGGTTTTTAAATTTACCAATTTAATCACACTATTTTTTTCTTTTACACACACTTCCAAATAGCTTAACACTATAAAAAATTATACATTATATTCCCAAGGCCTACCTACTTAGATTTCATCACCAAAGGGGGATCTAACTTGGATTTATTGCCAAAAATAAAAATGTGCTTGATGGTGTATACACATAATATTTTCAAACTTTTATCAATTATTGATGATCTTTATCTTGTAGGAACCCATGGATTCTCAATCTCCTTGATTACATCTCCTAAGGGGTACATTAGGAAAGGGGTGGGTAGACCATTGGTGCTTCACATGATTGTTATCCCTTTTACGACTTATTATCTATACATTTTTTCCTTAAAACCTTATCACTAAGCTTGTTCTTCTCTATTACAGACTCCTTAGTCATTTCCCACCTTTTGTCACCCTTTTCCAAGCCTTAAGCCCCTTATAGCAGTTTTAATACTATGTTTATTGGGTCGACCCTATATTGTTTCAACAATCAGCCTACATTGCTAACATAGTTCATTTTTAACATGGTTCATTGTCAAAAACTATACTAGGTCGATTAGGTCAACCCTATACAATTGTGGGTAAAATTCAATTAGGGTCTAGGTTAGATTTGGGCTGACCTAACTCATGACTTAGTGAATTTTTGTCCATAACTATGTTAGGTCAACTAGGTTCATCCTGTCAGTCAAAACTTTTAGAAGGGATTAGGGTTAAATTCACCTATATATACAATAAAAATTTTCAATAATTTTGAGAAGAGAAGAAGAATTAAGAGCTATTGTATAGTTTCTTATCTACCATTCTATTTAAGGATCAAGCTTAGGGTTTCATACTTTCTTTGGAGATATGGATCTTGTCTTATGGAAAAGTATTTTGGACGCATTAATATGTTGTGTATCTTAGATCTTATTTATCCTTGTCATCCTTACATACCACATTAATCTCTTTCAAATCATCTTGGCTAACAGAGGTATTGAGGCTTGGTGGGTTCGCCTTCAAAGGTAAGTATTCCTAACTTTGTTCCTCCTTTGTAAGAATAGATAGATATGCGTTTTTATTTCTCTTCCATGCATTAGGATTTCATATACATTTAGATGAGTATATGTCTCTTATGCATGTTTACATTTTTTATTTATAACCCCCACTTTGTACCACAAGATTTAGTGAGCACTAGATTAGACTTTAATTTACTTGGTATTAGTGTAATGAATATAAAACATAGGACATAACTAGGGTTATTATGTGATTATGCTTGACTAGAGCCTCTAGAACCCTTCATACATCATTTATTTTGGTAAGATATCCCCTAATCAGGTCTAGTAGATCCCCATATTGGTCATGTTCTCAATTATCTAATGTATTCCCAATTGAAAGTGCATGGCATGATCTATATTCTCCAAGTTAGGATTAATTTATAGATATGATAGATTTTTTATTACATACAGATGGTATATATTATCAAATTACTTGACACCCTTGTAAATTCAAGATTATTAATTGATGAGGTGGGCCCCAATACCAATCCAATACCATCACCAATACAGATACCTTTTAGCCTAAGTTACCTGAAACTATCCATAGATTACATTCTAGTTCCATCTTACATCCAACACCCTGTCACATTAATTTAAAAATTTATTAAACTTAACAACATTTAGGATTTACGACTTAGCTTAGTATGCCCATTAATTTTTTTTATTTCTCTTTGATCATTATATTTTGTATTGAAAAATGCACACTATCCAACATTAATACAAGGTTTGTATTGTGTGTTATAATTAGATCAAACACGTCAATCTAATTTATTGTGTGCTTCATTATGTTTCATTAGCTATTATGTTTCAAAGAAAACCATGGTTTTAAAACATAGTCATCTATGTCGACATAGACTCTTACAAATGATTATTTTTACACACCTTCAATACATAATCAACCGATCTTACTCTATATATTCTTAGCTTATTTAGTTTATCCATTTGTAGTATATAGTCAACCTACCCAATTATGTATCCTTCTATCCTACCTCATTTTTTCCATCTATAAAACATGGTCAAATAGATTGATTATGTCTTTTTCATCCTATTTTATTGACCTTTCATATAGACTCTATAAAGCCAATCAAATTTGTACCTCTTGGATGAAATTATTTTGTGTTTGGTTGAATTTATTCCTTATTTTCCTTTTTACTTACTAATTTTATATTTTTCCCTCAAACATTATGATATCCCCTATAAAACTCTTTTATGATAACCCGAATTCATTTAAACACTATATGGGATGTAATTTTCTTCCTAACTTTACTACCCAAGAGGATATTCACTCTTGGAGCACCTTTTATCATCCCTCATCTTTTAAATTTAATATGCTACAAATCACTCCAAAATATGAGATTGATGTATCTAATCCATTCTATATTTCTCAAAATAATTATGACTTTAAGTTTCCTTACCATACTATGGGGAAAATCAACAAAAGCCTAACAAATAAAACCAAAGTAATTCTTATCAACACCAACAACCCACCTCCTAAAAATAGTACACCTAGAAACCTACACCCTAATACCAATTCAAGGAGTCTCGCTCCTACCAATACTAATAATCATCCTCCTAATATTAACACACCAATTAATACAACTCAAATTCTTGCACAAATAGTTAAACAAATGAACATTATGCAAACATCTAATACCTCTCAAATGATGCAACTATAACATCATTTTTTAAATATGTCTAATCATCCTCCTATCTCTCTTACCCTAAATAACCAAAATTTCATCCCTCCACCTTATAAAGATGTCTTGGGAAATGTCACTTCACAACATATTATGCATAATAAGATGCTCCAAAATATGCAATATAAATATTTAGACCCTTTTATTTTATGTATTGATATTTGTAATATATCTCCAACTATTAAATATGATGGGACTAAATACATCACATCTTTTATCAAATCATTTGGTAATATTTATAAATATTTGATCCAAACTAATACCTTTTCCACTACCAAAATTTTAGTTATAACCTTCACAGGTGATGTATTCTAATGGTATATAAAATGCCCCTAACATTATATATGGCAACCTGAGTATTTAGTCAATCATTTAGTTATGTAATTTCAACATAATGAGATTCCCCAAAAATGTCTTAGTCATTTCATCAATGCTAAGCAATCCTCTATCAAATAAGCTCATGATTTTATCAAATGATGGAAATCTGTGGCTCACAAATCCATTCCAAACATGACTGATGACAACTTGTTCAATGTTTTTATAATGGGTTTAACACATTCCCTCCAATACAAGGTTTAAATTTTTTAACCTTAAAATTTAAACAATGTTATCAATCAAGATAAGTGATAAGACTTCCTAATGAAATAGGTTAAACCTCACACTAAAACCATCAAAGAATCTTTCCAAAATTCAACCAATGCAATCATTGTCAATCTTCATCAACCAAAACTAGGAGTAGCTAAAATGGAAAATCCCTAACCATCACATACACTACATACTATGAAATACATAAAACAAATTTTAACACCTTATAAACCATCCACGTATGTTAGTAATCCCCCTCAATGGTATGACCCTAAAAAAACTATTGGTTTCATGCCAATATAGGTCATTACTATGATACATGTCATGGTATTGCAATTATTTTTATTTTTATTATGATATGAGATACATTCAATCATGATTGCATGACCAAAATATATCATAATGCCTATGTTAATGTTTCTCAAAAGAAACAAGTTTTCCAATCTTCTTCCTACATCAATCTAAACACTTTCTCTACATCCAACCCTTAGTAATCAAACAAGGATATTTGTGTAATTGATGTTGACTATGATCAATACTATAATTATTCACAATATTTAAAAGCATCTAATGTCATTTATCAAACTAAACCTGCCCATAAATATAATTTTACAAAACCAAAGAATCCATCACTAGAAGAGAAACTTCTCGAAGATACTACTACCACTAACCTACCTTTGGAAACCAATGAAGAACCACTTCCTTAATTTGAACCTCCAACTACCTCTCTTTTTAATAAAAATAGTTTACCTTCCAATCCTTATGCTAGTTTTTTGATGAAAATCCAAACTTTTACTCTACCCCTATAATAGTTCTGAATCCTGCAATTACAAATACATGTAGCCAAACTTGTCCATTTACTCTATATTGTCATTTCCTTACCAAGTTTATTATCATTCCCTCTCACTTTTTTACCAAAATTTAAGCATCTTTGTCTTTATTATTTTACTATCCTTGGACTCATTTAAACATTTCCAACTCATCCATTCACCATCTCACTCTTTTTCATTCTTTCATACTCTCACTACTCTTCACTAACATTCAAGCTTCTTTAGGTCAAATGAATTCAAATTTGTATAGCATACATTTAGACACAGTTTTAATCAAAAATAAATTTCACTAGATTTTCCAAACCTATTTCAATACTGCTCACTCTCATTGACCACCTAAGTTTATTTCTACCAAATTGTCACTTTATAATTTTGACTTGTATTGTTGGACTCTTACTAGTTAAGACTAGTTCATTAGTATGTAGTCTCAACACATGATTTAGGTTTCATGGCTAAATAAGTCAATGATTGTCTTCTAGATGTTCCTTTTAAATTATTTACAACCCTTTATTAACACTCAAGTAAATTTCCTAAACATTCATTATCTCTTCCTCTATGACAAGATCTTCTTTCTAGCCCTTTTTTTGAACTAAATTACATTGTATGGAAAAGTAACTTGTTGTCTTGGAACACTGTAACCTTTTTTACACACCCTTTTTAATGTTATTTCCTTATAAAATATTTTATGACCTAACTCATCCTCAAAATCCATTTTCAAACCCTTTTAATTTTATTGGTAATGTCTCTTAGATGTTCTAGGGTTCTTTTCACACACAGTCCCTCTTATTTATATTAATACCTACCTTCAGATTATAAAAACTCCAAAATATATTTTTACACCTCAAAATATATCCAATAACAAATAATCAATAATTTTTAATGGTCAAATATTTTTTTATTCAATTTCTTATCTGGAAACCCAAGATATAGGATTTGTAAGTTTAGTAGACACCTGAGAGCTATCTATTGAGTTTTTAATGCCCTAATCTTGGTTTAAAAAGACTCTATTATTTGATTTGGAATTTTACTGAAATAATAAATCTCTACCATTAATTATCACCTTACAAACAAGTTTATATCCTTCCTTTTCCCCACATTCTTGGTCTTCTTATGTAGTCAATCTCAACTTACAAGGTTTATAAGTGCTTGTTTGAGTGTTTTAAAATTAGAAAATGGTTTCCAACTATACCAAATCATGGTAATAAAAATAAATACTTAAAATATATTTTTTAATAATTAATATACCTTTGATAACTTAGGTAAACCTTCTTGTAATATTTTATGAATGGGTTGTCTGTATAAACAGAACCCTATAGGGGTAATCAATCCAGATTATAGAATGAATAGAAATAAGTGTTTTAAAATCACTACACATGTAAATAAACATGAGTGATATTCACCAATCTCAACTCAAATATAAAAAACACTATATTAATAATTCCATTTCATTTCAGTTATTTAAAACATAACTTCCTTTCATAAGAATACACAATGAATAGAGTACAATCCAATCACAAAATTAAAGATGATTTAAGAATTTATAACCACATAAAAACAACCTTGAGACATTTTCTAAATGTATAATAAACTTAATAATTAACAAATATTTTCAATTAAATTTCTATTCCTATTCCATTCTACACATAATAACATCATTCTCATATAACATAGTCAATAGGGGATTAGGTCTGCAAGTCTTGTTTCTTAACCCATAAACATTGAAGTCTTATAAAAAGTTGTATATAATATTAAGGAAAAAAATTAAACTCACCTAAAGAAATAGATATCAAAGAAACATACCTTCATTCAAACTTTATTCCACTATCATGCAAATTATGATCATTTCAAGCATATATATAGTAACAAAGAGTTTATAATGTTTTGTTTTTAAAACATAGAGACTTCTCACTCAATTAATTAGGATTATCTATTAATTTTATATCCAAATTCAACCCCATATATCTTTTCTCTTCAAAGAATTATTGACCCACAAAACTACAAATATAAAAGACTCAAAACTCCATAACTACCTTCTAACTTACTTTTGTATGTTGGAGAAGTACAAAATGATATAACTAATATCTTAACCACCAAGGGTGACTCATTATGTGAATCATGCACTATTGACCATTATTGAAACCTAACTACCCAAGACATGACAAAGAGACTTTTTTTAACAATGTTGAGGCCTCTTAGACTTCACATTCAAATTTGAAAATTCAAATCATGCTTTAGGTATGAAAATGCCAAAAGTCTCCTAAATTAAATTTGATGAAGTTATAACACCTACTATCAGATCCTAGAGACCTATCATGACTAAAAAACTTTTTAAAAAACTCTAGAACATGACTTTTGACTTATATATAGTGATGTTACTACATCATACTACCAAAGAGGAATAAAACATTCCCATGAAATTTATAATTGATTTGAGTTTTAAAATCCTTTACGACATCCTTTTCCATGTGCACGTGCACCTAGGTACTAAGGCCTATTTGACATACCTAGGCCTTTGTGACACTTTATTATGTTGGCTCCCATTTGCTTCACTTCTCTCTTGCTTTTCTTATTACTTTGCTACTTCAATATTTTCATAGGAAGCTACTACTCATTGCTTTACCTCTAATAACCTACACATGGAATGAACATTCCAATCATAATCACCTCCTACTTATTCTCTTGGAGTTTAGCTAATTCCTCTTTAGTTTATTCCTCTTCATTTTATTGCTCTTAGATTGTCAATTCTCCTTCTTCATCTTGACTTAATATTTCTCTCAATTCTAGCTCAACTACCATGATGCTCAGTTGGTCTCCTATGAGACTCAAATCATTTGATCCTTCCATTATTTTATGCCACAAATTATGCTCTTATATGTTACACTCTTCCACATTAACTTCATCTTCTATTGGTCACAAACAAATCAACACTTCCTAATACAATTCCAATTGTACAAACACTTTATCATGTGTTTCTCCTTTTTTCCCTTCATTCAAACCTACCTCATCCACTTCAAGATGTTGTTCACCTTCATCCCTTTGGTCACTTGGATGATCTCTTTCCCAAAAAAAATTCATCTCTCTCTTGAGTTGTTTTCATAAAAACTTCGTATGTCTTTTATCCTCTCTCTATGTTCACATTCTTCTTTTCTTTCCCTATTGTTTGATTGGCTACTTGAGTGGTTTTTTCCTTATGATCCATCCAAGATGAGGGTTCACAATCTCTCTCATCTTCTTTATCTTGGTCAGCATCTCATTTGTTTGTTTCCTCATCTCTATCATCTCTTTCTCCATCCCAATCCTCTTCTTGGTGTCTTCATGCACCATCTTCTCTTTGTGGTGGCTCTTCTCAACCTCTCTCTCTCTCTCTCTCTCTCTCTCTCTCTCTCTCTCTCTCTCTCTCTCTCTCTCTCTCTCTCTCTCTCTCTCTCTCTCTCTCCTCATCTCAATTAAGATGCCTATAAATTATTTGATCTCATCTAGACCTATTAATAATTTTGACAAGTCTTATCTTACTTGGAACATCATGACCACACTTGGGTATCTCACTTGACCTTCTCTCTCTTGGAGTCAATATCTCTCTTTTCCTTTCTTGGGACTTATTTTTCTTGTGTCCTAATTATAGGTCTCTCTCAATCTCACCTATGAGCTTCTCAAAAACTCCCTATTTTTATTTAAGCCTTTTTGGCCAAGGGCTATGACACCTATCTTCTCACTTTATTTCTTTTAAATTTATTACTACCTCTCTATACCTATATCCTTTTAACTCCATTCCTACAACTTGCATTAGCTTCTCACAACAACATTCAAACAATCTTAATATAATGTACAAACTAAATCAATAATATTAAAACATCCTTTTCACAAAATATTCCCACTTACTAATTGATGAAAATACAAACTTGTACTCTACTCCTCCAATGGCTCTAACTCCTATAATTAGAAATACATGCAACCAAACTTGTCCATTTACTCTATATTGTCATTTCTTTAGTAATTTCATCATCATTCCCTCTCACTTTTTGACCATGCATTAAAAATATTTGTATTTATTTGTTTACTATCATTGGAATCATTTAGAAATGTCCAACTCATCCATTCACTGCATTCACCATCTCACTCTTTTTCATTATGTCATACTCTCACTACTCTTTACTGACCTTCATTCCTCTTTAGGTCAAGTGAATTCAACTTTGTATAGGGTACATTTAGACACAATATTAATCACAAATAAATTTCACTAGATTTGACAAACCTGTTTTAGTACCCCTCACTCTTATTGACCACCTTAGTTTATTTCTTCCAACTTCTCATTTTATAATTGTGACGTATATTATTGGACTCTTACTAGTTAAAACTAGTTCATTAGTATGTAGTCTCAACACATGATTTGGGTTTCATGGCTCAATAGGTTACTGATTGTCTTCTAGATGTTCTTTTTAAATTATCTACAACCCATTTTTAACCCTCCAGTTAATTTCCTAATCATTCACTATCTCTTCCTCTGTAATAGTCTCTTCCTTTTATCCCTTTTTTGAACTAAATTACATTGTACAGAAAAGTACCTTTTTGTTTTGGAACAATATCACCTTTTTCAAACACCCTTTATGGTATTCCTAATTTATACAAACTTTTATGACCTAACTCATCCTCAAAACCCCTTTTCAAACCCTTTTAAGGTTAGTGATTAGGTTTCTTAGGTGTTTTAAGGTTATTTTCACACACAATCCCTCTTAACTATATAAATACGTACATTCAAATTATAAAACCTCAAAAATTTGTTTATACACCTAAAAATCCACAAAATGAAAAAAAAATTAATGATCAAATATTTTATTATTCAAGTTTTTATGTGTAAACCCTAGTTATAGGGTTTGCAAGTTCAATAGACACATAAGATCTATCTATTGAGTTTTTAATGCCCTAAACTTGGTTTCATAAGACTCTATTAGCTGATTTAGACCTATATTTACATAATACATATCCACCATTAATTATCTCTTTACAAACATTTTTTTGTCCTTCTTTTTCCCCACATTCTTGGTCTCCCTATGTAGGCAGTCTCAACTTGTAGGGTTTGTAAGTGCCTATTTGAGAGTTTTGAACTTATAAAATGGTTTCCAACTCTACCAAATAATTTTAAACATAATAAATCCTTAAAATATAATTTTTAATATTTAACATAACTTTTATAACTTAGGTAAACCTTCTTGTAATGTTTTATGAATGGGATATCTAAATAAACACAATCCTATAAGGGTAATCAATCCAGATTATAGAATGAATAGAAATAAGTGTTTGAAACTCACTACACATGAAAATAAACATGATTGAGATTCACCAATCTAAACTCAAACACCATAAACATTTTCTTAAGAATTCCATTTCATTTTGGTTATTTAAAACACTTCCCTTCATAAGATTATGTAGTGAATAGAGCATAATCCATTCGGTAACTCGAATGTGATTTATGAATTTATAACCACATAAAAATATCCTTTAGATACTATCTAAATGTATACTCAAATTAACAATCAACACATCCTTTCAATTAAATGTTTTATTCCTATCCTTTTTACATAGAATACCATCATTCTCATATAACATAGTCAATAGGGGATTAGGTTTACAGTTCTTATTTCTTTACTAATAAACATTGAATTCTTCCAAAAAATTCTATATAATATTAATGATAAAAATTACACTCACTTCAATAAATATATATCAAAGAAACAAATCTTCATTCAAACTTTTTTCCACTGTCATGTAGAATATGATCACTTCAATCATATATAAAGTAACAAAGGGTTTACAATGTTTTTTTTTTAACATATAATCTTCTCATTCAACTTATTGGGGTTATTTATTAATTTTATATCAAAACCCAACCCCATACAACTTCTCTCTTTAATAACTTCTTGACCAAAACAAATACCGATATAAAAGACTCAAAATTCCATAACTACCTTCTATCTTACGTTTATACATTGGACAAGTATAAAACCATAAAACTACTATCTTAACCATTAAGGGTGACTCATTATGTGATTCATGCACTCTTGACCCTTATTGAAACCTACCTACCAAAGACATGACATGGAGACTTATTTTTAATAAGGTTGAAGCCTCTTAGACTTCACATTCAAATTTCAAAAATCAAATCAAGCTTTAATTCAACTTTGATGAAGTTATAACACCTAATATCAACTCCTAGAGACATAGCATGACTAAAAAAACAAAACAAACTCCAAAACATGAATTTTGACTTATATACAGTGATGCTTCTACATCATACTTCCTCTTCCAAAATGCATTGGAATTTTTTAGAGGAACTTAACTCTATGCCTTACAAAATTTATCTCATGAAGTTATTTCACACTTCTCCCTATCATCATAAATCCATAATACAACAACTACAAGAAATTGAAGAACCATCTTCCCTAGAAGTGAAAAAACCTTCTAAGAATCCAACACTAATATAATTTCATACCATTGAAAGTATTTGTCCTTCTTCAAATCCTTTCATCAAGTTACTTGAAGAAGACATGATCAATAATGAAATTATTTTTTGGCTAACAACCCACATATTTTTATTAAAATATCCATTAATACCACCCTTATTCACAAGGTATTAGTATATTAAGAGTCTAGGGTTAGATTCATCTATTTATACACACATCCTTCTCACCATTTTTTAGAGAGGATAAGAAGTAAGTCATTATTTTTTCATCTAATTATCCATCATTCTACTTGAGGATAATTTCTTAGGGTTTCAATTCCACACTTAGATATATGAATCTTGTCTTGTGGAGAAGTCCTTTGGATGTATAGGAGAATTAATGTAACTTAGATCTGACCTATCTTTCTTATCCTTACAAACCACAACAACCTCTTGCGAATCACCTTGGACAAGGGAGAGATTGAGGCTCAATGGATTCATATTTAAAATTAAGTATTCATATATATGTTTAATCCTTATTAAAGTATATATATTTTCATTTTTGATCTTATACGATTCTCTCTCCATACATTAGGATTTATTATACATTGACTTGAGTAGAGATAATCAATGCATGTTTAATTTTATGTATATTACCCCCATTTCGTGCCAAATTATTTGGTAAGTAATAGATTATATTTTAATCTACTTTGTATTTAATTTGTGAATATAGAAAACATAAGACCTAGCTAGGGTTATCACATGGTGTTGTTTGACTAAAGGCTTTGGAACCCTCTCTAGCAAAATTATTGTGGTAAGATACCCATTGTTTAGGTCTAGTAGATCCTTCTTATTCATGACCTAAATTGTATAAATTAAATAATAAGTGGAAGTGTAACTATGATTTATCTTCTCCAAGATAGGATTGATTTATAGATCAACTTCATTTTCTCTAGTATACATTTTGGTGAACCCGAAGTGAATCTAACCCTTGTAGGTTTTTTTTCATGCATCCATTTTATTATCATATTATATATTTTTATTATATCATTATATCAAACCTATCAATACATTCTAAAAATCTATGCACATGTTCAATATAGTTGATAGGATCAACCAACATGACTCTATTCTCTTTAATCACAAGATTTTAGACTTGATCTACCCAATCAAATTTATTCATAGTTCTCCTTTCTAGCATACATATTTGTAGACTTAGTTGAACTAGTCAACTCTATTTGAAGATAATTTTTAGCACCTAGGTCTTACAAAATTCATTGACCAAGTTGACTCTATTCGTAGAATATAAAAATAAGCATTTGAGAAACACAACATAAATTTTTCAAACAAATCATCTTAAAAATTACCAAGGTTCATTTTTACCTTCTCTATCATTTATATTCTTCATTTATAGTATTATTTTTCACATCTTGTAATCTATAAAAGTAGAACCCTACAACGAACTAGGTCAACTAGCTCGACATAGTTTTGTATATTTTATTCTTTTTAGAAGATTTAGTTAACATGTTCATTATGTTCTTTCATATATTACTTTTGTATAATAGTAGTGACCCTGTCAACTCTATTTTATATTATTTACATATAGTGTCAACTGAACTGGCTTTGTACTCTTCATAATTAAATAAATTAACTTATTTTCCTAGTAATTAATTCACTTTCCATTTTAGTTACTTGTATGATCAGAGTAACAAACATAGACTAATTAAGTGGTTTTTTAATTTACCATTTTAATCACACCATTTTTCTTTTTTCACAAACTTGCAATTTAGTTAACACTATAAGTCATTTAAAAAATTATTCCCAAGGCCTACCTACATTAATTTCATCACCAAGGGGGAAGCTAATGTGGTTTTATAGCCAAGTATGAACATGTGGTTAATGGTATATATCAGTAAATCACCTAAGACCCTTATCACTATGATATTATGAAGTGAGGGGGTAGGCCCTAATACCAATCCAATACCATCACTAATATGGATCCCTTTCAGCCTAAACTACCTGAAACTATCCCTATATTACTTTCTAGTTCTTTATTATAGACAACTCCCTATCAAATTAATTTCAAAATTTATTATAACTTAATAAAATTTGGAAATGACAAATAGCTTAGCACATCCATTCAAGTTTTTTATGATTGTTATTTGATCATTATTTTTTTTATTACAAAACTTGTACTAGCTAGCGTTAGTACAAGGTTTGTGTTATGTACTAAAATTAGATCAAACACATTGATCTATTTGCTTGCATGATTCATTATACTTGCTTATATATTATCTTTCAAAATAAAATCCTTGTTTTTAGAATATAGTCATCTCTATCGACATAGTCTATTACAAAATGTTAGTTTTTCCTACCTTCAGTACACATTCAACCTATCTAACTGTGTATCTTTTTAGCCTATTCAATTTTTCCATTAATAGTACTTAGTTGACCTATCTGACTATGTATCCTTCTATCCTACCTTAGTTTTACCATCTATATAACATAGTCAAGTATCTCAACTATGTCTTTTACATATTTTTTGTTGAACTTTCCTATAAAATCTATCGACCTAGTCAACTATGTACCTTTTGGATGATATTATTCAATGTTTGGGAAAATTTGTCCCTATTTTTTGTCATTAATTCTTGATTTTAGATTTTGCCCTCAAGCATCAAGAAATTCCCTATCATACTCTTTTTGTACAACTTAAATCCATTTAGAAACTATATGGGATGTTATTTTATTCCTACCTTCACTACCTCAGAGGATATTCACACTTATATCACATTTTCTCATTCCTCATATTTTAACTATAATATGTTCTAAAATAGTACAATAGGTGAGATTGATGGATTAGATCCATTCTATGTTTCTCAAGATAATTATCACTTAAATTCTCCTTAACATATTGTGGATTAAATTGGCACAAGCCTAAAAAATAACCCCAAAATAAACCTTCTCAACACTAACAACTTGCCTCCTACCAATCTATCACCTAATAACCCTCCCCTTAATACTAATTTTGGAAATTTACCTCCTGCCAATCCTCCTCATAACACCAACCCACCAGTTGATACAACTCAAATTCTTGAAAAAATATTGCAACAAATGAACATCATTCAAACATATAATACCTCTCAAATATTACAACTACAACATCATTTGATAAACATGACTAATCATCCTCCTATCACTCTTCCCATAAATAACTAAAATTTCATTGCCCTACCTCTTAATGATGTCATGATAAATGTCATTCCCCAACCTATTATGCATAATAATATGCTTGAAGATATCCAAAACAAACCTTTATCCTACTTAGTTATATTTATTGATATTGGTAATATATGCCCAATTATTAAATATGATGGGACTAAATACCCTGCATCTTTTCTAAAAGTATTTGGTAATATTTATAAAGATTAGATCCAAACTAAAACCTTTTACACTACTAAACTTTTAGCTAAAACCTTCACAGGTGATGTATTAGAATGGTATAACCAAATCTACCAACATTATATATGGAAAATTGAGGATTTAGTCAATCCTTTAGTTAAGGAATTTAAAATAATGATCTTCCCAAAAATAGTCTTACTCATTTCATCAATTCTAAGCAATCCCCTATTGAATCAGCTCATGATTTTATCAAATGATCAAAATATTTAAATCATAAATCTGATCACAACATGACCAATGATAACTTATTCAAAAGAATTGTAATGGCCTTAACACCTTACCTCTAATATAAGGTTTGAAATTTTGCTCCCCAAACTTTAAACGATGTTATCAATCAAGCTAAGTGACAAGACGTTATAATGAAATAGTTTGAACCTAACACAAAAACCATCAAATAATATTTCAAAAATTCAACCAATGCAATGACTTCTATAAATCCTCTTCAACCAAAACTAGGATTAGCCAAAATGGAAAATTCCCAAGATTCACATACACCACTTATTGTGTATCAAATGAAACAACTTTTAACACCTTCTAAACCATTCATGTATGTTATTAATCCACATAAAATGGTATGACCCTAAATAATTTCCATTGGTTTCATGATGATATAGGTCATTCCATATAAAAATGTCATTGACTTACAAAATATGTCATTTATTCTATGCTAAGAGATACAATCAATCATGATGCCATGCTTAAAAGCTGTCATCATGATTATATTAATTATTAACAAAATAAACAAGATCTCAAATCTTATTCCTCTAAAACTCCAAAAAAAATCTCTACATCCAACCCTCAATAATCAAACAATGATATTTATACAATTGACGTCGAATATGATCAATACTTTAATCATTCCTAATATATGAACACAGCTAAGGTCAATTATCAATGCAAACATGCCTAGAAAGATCATGTCACAAAATCAAAGAAACCATCACTAGAATAAAAATTATCAATGATAGTAATACCACTAACCTACCTTTAAAAACCAATAACTAACCACTTTCTTAATCTAAACCTCCAACTACCTCTCTTCCTATTAAAAATAGTTTACCTTCCAAGCCTTGTGCTAGTTCTTCCTCTTCAAAAACTCATTGGAATTTATTAGGGGAACTTAAATATATACCTTTAAAAATTCATCTCATTGATTTAGTTAACACTTCTCCCTATCATCATGAATACCTAATGCAACAACTTAAAAAAATTGGAGAACCATATTTCATATAAGTAAAACAACCTTTTCACAAGCCCTCACCAACAGAATTTCATACCATTTAAAATATTTATCCTTCATTTAACATTATATAGAGTTCCTTGAAGAAGACATGATCAATGATGAAATTATTTTTTACATCGATGACCCGCCTCATTTTATTAAAATAAATATTAATACCACCATTATTCACAAAATACTAGTAAATGAAGGGTCAAGAATTAATGTGATGTCTCTTTGGATCATTCAAAAACTTGGCTAACATTTCATGGATTCAGTAAGACCAATAAAAAAAAATTCGGTTGTATTTGGATCCCTCTTACTATTGCTACCAATACTATATATAATAAGATTATGGTTCTCAACTTACCTTTATCATATAATATACTCCTAGGCTACCCATGGACCATCACATGAGGACCATATCTTCTTTCAGTAGCCAATGTATCAAGCTCACTCATAATGGCAATTGGTACGAATGTGAGGTCAATTCTAACCCATGGAGTATTCAACATCCCAACCCCAAATCATAGTATTAGATTCCAACTATTCAAATAATTAATAATGCACCTTTACCTAAATTCATCCATATGAATCCAAATTTACAAGTCACTCTTGTCAATTTTGATGATGATGAGCTAAATGATTTATAAAAAACATGTAATGTTACCAATCTACCTCCTTACTTTTTGGAGTGGTTCCCTCCTTCCTTGTTTCCTCATGATTTTACCATCCATCTCATCAATTAGATAATTGATTTCCATCCTCCATGTAATGCACATGAATAATATTATACAAAAGATGATTTCACTTGTAAATACCTTTAAACCATGTCACCTCATAAATTTTGTGATCTAATAATATCACCTTCTAATGTTACTTTAGAAACACAAGCATATACTATCTCTCCCACCTATGATAATATATAAATTATGGCCCAAGATCAGTCACAAGACTTAGATGTTCATAAATATCAACAAACCTTAGCTAAAATACATGCTTTTAACCAAGATATTGATACTATTTCCATTCATATTGAGCTAGAAACTAAATGTTATGTACCTTAACTTAATTCTCTACTTATAAATAGTCCTTAGCTTGTTGAAAAAATATTACCTCTTACAAATTAATAACTTCTAAAACCTTCTGTACCTCCTATCTCACCAGTCACTATACTAAATCCTCTCCCTTCTAATGATTCTAATGATATGCCTTTTATCAATCTAATTGAATCTAATTAACCTTCCTCTATAATTCCACCTACTCCTGAGATAACCCTTGATGCCAAGGAAATAAATATATGCTAGATACATTTTAAATATGATCACCATGGTAAAAAAAATTGATATTTAAGTAGATGTGGAATATTATATACCTTTACCTACATTACCTAGTGATGAATCTATACTTAAGTTTATCCATGCCTAGGAACCTCCACTTCCTCAATAACATCACAAAGTTAGGAATTTAAAACAAAAGGTTGCTCATTTTAATAACTTCATTTCTAGCATCGATCACAAAACCAATCCCTTTTATTCCCTTACTAATGCACCATATCATTTTCAAGATGGAAATCCTATGCTTATTAAATAAACCATGACAATATAATATGGAACACCCTCATTTCCTCAACCTATAACAATTTCTAGAGAACTCACAATGATTGAGCATGATAATTTTAGTCTATTTTTTAATAAATATTGTGAGAATCACTTGGTCATATAGAAACATGCTTGGTATTGGTCCTGGTATCATTCTGCACAACATAATTACATACCCAAAAGCCCAACTATTTTGGAAAAAATAATGAAAATTTCCACCCAAGGTTTGCACCCTATGCCATAAATAAATTATCAAATAACTAAATTCCAATTTTATTAAAGATGTGAACTATTTTAAATGGGTGTCAAACATTGTTCCCATTAAACATCACCTAGTTATTTACATATGCTTCCACTTTAAAAATCGTAACCTTGTTTATCCCAAAGATAATTTTATAGTAACTTCAGTAGATGTCATTATAGATTCCATTACTGAATAATAAATGTTGTCACCCATGGATGTTTTTTGGATACAATCAAATTCTCATAGATCCTAAAGACAAACAGAAGAAAACTTTCACTATGGAATGGGGCACCTATTACTATGTTAGGATGCCCTTTGGCCTTAAAAATGATGCAGATTCTTATTAGTATTCCATGACCCACATTTTTTCATGATCTCATACTTAATATTGTGGAAACATATGTGAATGATCTCATTTCCAAATAAAAAATTCACACAACTCATCTCTCTAATATAGACATCATCTTTATTTAATTAATTAGGTACAAAGTTAGATTTAAACCTTACAAGTGTGTCTTTGGCATTGCATCTTGTAAACTATTAGGGTTCCTATTTTCTCTTCAATATATTGATGTAATCCCACTAAAATTAATGCTATCATCAATATGTATATTCCTTGCCTCATTCCAGACATTCATACTTACCTTGACAAGCTTTAGGAAATTTGATGTTTTATCCCCAAAATTGCTTATCACATATATTCTATTAATTACATTATTAAGAAAGTTAATTCTCTCTAATGGACTAATCCTTGTTAGAAGACATTTTACAACATGAATGAATCCATACTCTATTCAACTAGCCCTCATTCCAATTTTAATTATTATCCTTTGATTTTGTAGACTTATTCTAATCCTATATCAATTGGGGTAATGCTTTCCCAATGAGATGATACTGAAAGAGAATATATTATTTACTATATTAGTCAAGGCCTCATTGATTAAGAAAAACATTATGCTAAAGTATAACATTATTGCTTTTCTATCTATTTTGTTGTTGAAAATCTCCGTCACTACATGCTTTATCAAATAACATATGTCATTGTTTATTTTGAATCACTTTGTCACTTTTTATCCAAAGCATTTCTATCTAGAGATATAATTGGTAAGTGGATGGTTATCTTAATGTAATTTGACCTTCATATTATAGCATAAAAATCCATCAAAGGGAAAGTCATTGTTCTAAAACTTATAGTGGCATCCATACCCACTATAAATCACCATGAAGATAGTCTCCTAGATAATAACTTTCTCTATATTCAAGGTTTTAATCAAGATATCTCTCTTAAATATTACTTCTATAAGTTCATTTATTATTTATAATCAAGTAGTCAAGAAGATACCTATGTCATTCCTAATACTACTAAATCCAAAGTAGTTATTGAAGAGATTCCTAAAGCCACTGTCAATTTGCATGAAGACACATGTTGTCCAAATCTAGCCTACATATGAAAATTTTGCCTAGATGGATTAGGCCACTCTCTTAGACCATTTAGTGACCTTTTGTCTCCATGACTAGCCTCTTTCTAGTCCTGACTTGATGATGTAATGCAATATCTTAGAAGGTCCTAGCATGGTATGAAAAGTTGTGCAGAGTTATGGTCAACTATATGATCCAATGGTGGAAAGAAAAAACAAACCTCGTTCCCCTTACTAATGTCCCTTGTAATATTTTGAAATACTTCAAGCACTTTTAAGGTGAATTTAGAGTTTTTGAGGAAAAGGCCTAGAAATGGATCTTAAACTACAAGTGGATAATCTAGATAGTTTCCATGGTGTTTGAGCATTCATGGGTAGGAATGAGGTTTTCACAAAGTCTCAGAGATATTAACAAGTCAAAAAAATGATTCATAGAGAAGCTAATTTGAACAAAAGACCCCCAAAAGTGCATTAGATGACTTGAGGGGCTTCTAAATAAAAATTCTTAAGTGGAAAAAGTGATTTTTGAGCAATTTAAATTTGTTTTGAATTACACCTATTTAATGCATGCTTTCCCTACATGGACATGTTTAAGTCCATTTCGAGTCATTTGGAGTGGAGGAGAGGAATTTGGGAGCAAAAAGATGCATTTTTGAGCCTTTTGGAGCTTTTGTTGAATAGGTTTTTAAAGGTTTTGTTTAATATAGGTGAATATATATCATATGTAGTCATCTATGGTGTCACTAATATCCTCTATTATGCCTTTGTAATCATATTACAGCATAACAACTAGCAGAGATAAGGAAAACCTATTAGTTGCTAAACTAGGCATGAAATAGGTTTTTTACCATTAATGGAGTATAAGAGTTTTACAAGTTTCATATAGTCTTTGAAGGTTGAAGGTGAAATTTTGAGTTAATAACAAAAGATAACATCAAAAAATCAAACATTAAAAGATAACCTTCAATGTCAGTTATAAGCATAAAGTGCCAAGATCACTGACCATCATGTCAAGTCCTTCTAGAAGCCAAGTAGATTAGGGGTGTAAGAGTATAAGTGGGAGAGTTTGCAGGTTGGAAGATCAATTTGGATCATTCAATGAGACTTTTTTATGTTTTAAATCTTTCATCAAGTTATGGAGTGTGACATCATCATCCTCAAAAAAAGAAATCTTCTAATGCCTTTTTAGGCCAATGAGAAGGCTTGAAGACCCTTTTAACCTTTTAAGGTTAATTTATTAAGAGAAGAATAGTGCTTAATTAATTTAAATGTGGTTTAGACTCCACAGAAGGTGGTTGGGATTCATTTATTGAATTTTGAGAGCTTTTTTTCCTCTCTCTTCCCTTTACTCCTATATCTCCCATTTCTTCCCCATTTGTAAAAAAAGCTCTCATTTGAAAAGGAAAAACCCTATCAATTTTTTTTAAATATCCTTTAAATTAATAACACATCATTTTTTACCTATATCTTACTTTCATCTAGTGTTATGGTTAGTTTGTGTATGATTGCTTTGTGTAAGGGTGTCTTTCCCTAGTAATTATCCATCTTTCTTGCCTTTTTACAGGTTTTCCAACATTTTTGCAAGTCTAAAACTTGTGCTTTTTGGTTATTATTAAAGGTATTGTGTGAGTTTCATACTCTTCCACACTTCATCTATTACCTAGTGGGTCTAATTTTGTAAATATTGATGCAAAATGACCAATTTGGGAGATTATGTTAGTGAGGGTTACCTCTGAGATTCCTTACTGTCAATTTTATGCAATGTGGAGTGTCTTTATGCTTAGTGCATCACCTTATTTATGTTTTTAGTCATCCTTTCAATCCTTATATCTATTTCCAAAATAGAATCAATAGTTTAGGTGATCCGTTAAGAAGAACCAACCTTCTTTGGAAGTTTAACCCCATCAAAGGATGCCCACAACCTAGGGTTGTTACCATTTTGTATCTAGAAGTGAGAGATCTTGAAAATATCTCCCACAAGGATGAAATTCTATGTTACAATAGTTTCTAGCATGCATACTGGGATTACTATGTTATTCACTTCATTTAAGGTTTTTTGGTGTTGCTTTTCAATACATTAGCCTTTGGAGGCATTATACAATCGTCAATGGTAACTCCGTTATGAACATAAATTGGTCAAGTAGCCTTAGTGCCAAAAATTAGAACCTTGGTATGTATACTCAAACCTCTTTTGATCAACATGTTTATTCTCTACCTAAACATCACTCATATTAGGATAATAAAATTTATGTGTTCCCTAAAATGGATCTCAATCAACCTATTAGCCCTATCATGGCCTTTGCTTCTAGTCACCTATGTATGACCATGATCAGCCTCATTTTCATTCAAGTTAGTACTTTAATTCCACTTGTCAAGACTATATTTATCTTGTTCCATCCTTATCAAGATTTAAGCAAACATTATCAGATTATATTAAATTGATAAGGGTTATTGGTAAGGGTTTAGAGTTTTTTTACTCATCTTATCCATCTTATATAAGAAGCAAAGAGTTCTCTTCAGTTGGTCAAGAATAGGTGGTCAGTTTGTGAGGATAAATAATGGGAGTTTGTGAGAGGGAGAATGAAGTGTGTTTGAGAAGCATGGTCCAAAGCTTGGATAGTGTGTTGATATCTTATAAAAATCAATAATTTCATTCAAATCTATTTTATGTTTCCTCTCCCATCTAAGAGCCTCAGCCTCTAATATTTTCAAATCAGCCCCCTACCCAGCCTTGTCAAGGCCTATCCTTTTCATGAATTAGAGAAGCAATATTGGACCAAGGGAGAGAAAACATGAAAATCAATAAGGAGGTTGGACTTGGGAAATAATTCCCCATTAATTCCATGGAAAGAATAAAGATATTTTTTTATGAGTTTTTTAATGTGTGGGCATCCATTAAAGAAGGTGACTATCCACATGTTGAGAAGAAAGAGATGGAGTGGGTACTTTATATTGAAAATGTGTTAGAGTAGTGGGAGAGAGAAGATATCAAATAAAAATAAATTAGTTGACCCTCTCCTACTCCTACACACTCTCTCATGATCATATTCATCTCACTCTTCCCTAAGAGCATACCATAACTCTTTATGTTCTTACTCCACTAAGTGGACCTTCTTTCCCTCCCAACATCTTCCATTACAAAGGAGGACTTGTTGTATGGAAAGAAAATTAAGACCATTCAACTGAAGAGCATGAATCCATCCCATCATGGATTTGTCCCTATGTCAATAATACTTATTATACCATTCCCTCATAGGTAAAAACCACTCTCTCCTAGTCCAATCCAAGGATAAAAAGATAACAAGGTGGTTGTACCCTATACATTTCCCTCATGTAAATTAGTCAAGGAAGGCATAGAGATAGAGGAGAAGCTTATAGTCATAGATGAACCAAAAGAGGAAAATATAAGTTTCTATGATAAAAAAATCATAATTAGTAGCCCACTTCATTCAAAGGAGAAAAAATCATGTTTGGACTAAACTTATTGGCATGGCTTTCACATTAGTGAAGAGCCTAAAGAGCACAATCCTCAAGCTAAATATTGGGCAAACCTTGAATGGAGTACTAAATGTCTACTATACATAGATGAAAAAGAGGATTAAAAATAGGTACCAAAGGTTGCTCCACTTCAATATGAGGTTTTAAATTGAATATATCCCTAATATGTTGGAACTAGAGGAAGGTAACTTAGACCTTGAGCAAGATAAGTGTGATGTTTAAACCTTGGTTCGTCAAATCAACCTTGATTTTCAAATGAAAAATAAGATGAAATATTGAGTGAGGTTAATGAAGGAGACATCCCAAGTGCTCAGTTCATATATTTTGAGAAACATACTACTGAAGAGCTTGAAGAGTTGTGTCAGTGGTTCAATGCCATAACCAAATATTTATAGGAGGCTAAGAGACATCTCCTTCTTCAAAAAAACTATGAGCATGATGCTCTAAGCATGATCAATCCTAATTTTCAAAAGAAAATGGTGGAAGAATATGGTATTTTTGAGCAACCAATTGATCAAAATATAGTTTCTCCTAAGAACTTAAATGAAGTCTTTTTACAAGATTTTCTCAAGAGTGATGAACAACATGAAGCAAGACTTTAACCAGGAAGGGATTTTGTCCACATTGGAGACATGTTTGCCCCTCTCCATCCATCAAGGAGAAATCTAAATGAGTCAACAATCAGGAATCATAGTCCATCTAGCATGAGCTCACAAAATCAAGGTGCCTCTTTTCCTTTTATACTATAATTTATTGATGCTAAAAGTTTCCAATTTTATTCAAGAGGAAAGTATATGTGAGTTTTAATTGTATATATTATATAGTTTTGCTTTAATCTAAGTGCCTTGTGTACATTTTCCCTTTTGCTATGTGATTCCCTTTCCTAAGTGATTTGAGCACATTTTTTTTTAGGTTGTCCTTATAGTTTTGAGAGTCCCAATCAGATGTGGTAGCCTTGTGCTTAGTTGAAAACCAATTTTAGAAAGACTTTTGTAACCCTATAAGCCCAATGGATAGACTCATGCAACTATTATTTTTCATAGGTAGGCATGCAATCCTAGGAGGTTTCTATAAATGTTGGAAAATTTTGACCTAAATATTTAAATTTTAATTAGATGGATCATGCCACTATCTTAGACCATTCAGTGGCCTTTCACCTCCATAACTAACCTCTTTCTAGTCTTGACTTGATGATGTAGTGTAGTATCCTAGAAGGCTCTAGTGTCGTATAAAGAGCTATAAAAATTTCTTGTCAAGTGGATGATCTAATGGTGGATAGATACAAAAAACCTCATGACCTTACCTCTTGTCCCTTGAAATATTTTGAAACACTTTAATCAAGTTTTAAGGTGAATTTGGAGATTTTGAGGAAAAGACCTAGAAACAGGTCATGAACTACAAGTGGAGGATCTAGTTAGTTTTCAGGGTGTTTAAAAATTTAGGATAATAAATAAGGTTTTAAAAAAGTCTTAGAGATACTAATGAGTTAAGAATAATTGTTAGATAATCTAATTTTCCCAAAAGACCCCCAAAAGTACATTAGATGACTTGAGGGGCTTCTAAATAGAAATTCTTAAGTGAAAAAGTGATTTTTGAGGAAGTCAATTTTTTTTAAAAACTTATTTCCACCTTTTTATGGAATGTTTTCCATATTTGGACATGTTCAAGGCTATTTCAAGTCATTTAGAGTGGATGAGAGGAGTTTGGAAGTAAAAAAGATGCATTTTAAGCCTTTTAAAGCTTTAGTTGAACATGTTTTTGAATGGTTTGCTTAATACATGGGATTAGATATTATATGTAGGCATCCATGGTATACCTAATATCCTCTCTTAGTCCTTTGAAATTATATTCTATCACAAGAATGAGTAGAGGTAAAGAAAACCTATTAGCTGTAAACTAGGCATGAAAGAGGTTTTATTCCATTAATGGAGTCCAAGAGTTTTGTAGGTTTCATGGAGTGTACAAATGTTGGAGGTGAAATTCTGAGTTGAGAATAAAATATATCATCAAAATATATAAAAATAAAATATAACCTTCATGGTCAGTTGCAAGCATAAAGTGTCAAGATCACTAACCATCATGTCAAGTCCTTCTAGAAGCCAAGTGGAATGGGGCGTAGAAGTTCAAGTGGGAGTGTTTAGAGGTTGAAAGAGAAATTTAGAGCATTTAATGAGACTTATAGAAGTTTTAAATATTTCCTCAAGTTAGTAGAGTGTAACATCTTGATCCTCAAAGAGATTTTGTCTTCTAGTGCCTTTTTAATCCAATGAAAAGGCTTGAAGACCCTTTTGACCTTTAGAGGTTAATTTATTGAGAGAAGATCAGTGATTAATTAATCCAAATGTGTTTGATACTCCATGTAAGGTCGTTAAGCTTCATTTATTTAATTATGAGAGCTTTCTTCTCCTCTCTCTCTTCCCTTTACTCCTATATCTCCCATTTATTCCCCATTCATAAAGGAGACTCTCATTTGACAAGGCAAAACCCTATAATGTTTTTGTAAAATAGCCTTTGAAGTAATAAAACATAGTTTTTTACCTATCTATTACTTGCATTTGGTGTTATGTTTAGTCTATGTATGATTGCTTTGTGGAAGGGTGTCTTTCCTTGGTAATTGTCCATCTTTCTTATCTTTTATAGTTTTTCCACCATTGTTGTAGGTCTAAAACTTGTGAGTTTTGGTCATTAGTGAAGGTATTGTGTGATTTTCATACTCCACATTTCATATCTTACCTAGTGGGCCTAGTTTTAGAAATATTGATGCAAAATGACCAAGTTGATAGATTATGTGAGTGAGGGTTGTCTTTGCTATTATTTTGGTGTTAGCTTCATGAAATTTAGAGTGTATTTAAGTTTTGTGCATCACCTCATTTATTTTTTTAGTCATCCTTTCAATCCTTATATCCCTTTACCAAGCAGAATCAATAGTTTAAGTGATCTATCAAGAGGAACCATCCTTCTCTAGAGGGTCAACCCCATCATAAGATACCCATAGCCTAGGTTTATTCCTTTTTATATCCAGGAGTGAGAGAGCTAGATAAACTCTCCCACAAGAGTGTAATTCTTTTCTACAACAACACCTATAACCTACACTTTGATGGTGTCAAATGTCTCCAAAGAGTTGGGGTAGGTTGTATTCTAACTAATCCTCATGGTAAAAGTAACCCATTTGGAATTTTGACTAACTTTTAATATCACTAATAACATGGAAGACTATGAAAAATTAATTTTAGCCATGAAATCAATACTTTACGTAGATATTCCATATCTACATGCTTTAGGTGACTTCCAACTTATCTTCTTCTAGGTTAATTGTGACTACAAATGTTAAAGTGTGAATATTATTTATTATCATCAAATGGTTATCACCCTTGCCATATATTTTTCCTCTTTTACCATTTGACCCATTCCAAGAGATGATAAATCTACCACTAACTCTATTTCTTCTTCAACATTTATATTTCATCCTCATCAAGTACATAATGACTACTAATTTCTTATTCAAATAAGAAAGTCCCCATCATTTATCCAATAATAGGATTCACTTATCTATCACATTGAGGCTGTCACTATTTGATAGAGACCATGGTATAAAGATATTATCCAATTGTTTGAACTTCAAACTTATCCTCTAGACACAAACTCTCATGAAAAGACTATAACTAAAGATCAAGATTTTAAATATGTCTTTCAATACAATACCCTTTAGTATCATAGTTCAGAATGTACCCTACTCCATTATGTAAT
>JARHVA010007604.1:640000-643899 GCA_037957365.1 Torreya grandis | reverse complement strand
GTAGAAGGTCATCTAGAACCTATGATGAATCTCTGATGCAATGGTCTCTCCAAGAATGGTATCTAAGGGAGAGTATGCATGCATGTAAACACTATAGAATTAGACCTAGTCTACTTTGAGGACTATGATAAACACTATTATGTATGCATAAGAGTTTTTACTCCTTGTTTTAATTGATAATCATTCAATATCTGGAAATCAAACTAGAATTGTAACTAGTGTCAGTGTTGGAAGTGTGACTAAGAATCTATGCTAGAGCTACCTATGATATGGGAAGAGGATATTCATATGGGATAACCCTCAATATTAACCACCTATTTATCATGTATATAATTTAAGGATTAGTTTACTATATATGGGATGGTGCAGAGTTACTATAACCATGACCTTCCCAATAATATGTCAAATACACTTGCACTAGGTACTACTATAAATTGAGTGGCTATGTGTGCTAGTCCAACCTATAATAGAAGCATAATTTACCTAATGTAACTTTTAAAGTGGCCACTAAAACCACTAATGACTATATAAATGGGGAATATATCTTGATTTATGTAGCCCAAGTGTTTGTAAGAGTGTCATGGTGCACATGCTTAAGCTTGACCCATTATCAACCATGACATTATGAATAGGATGGTGTTCTATATATGATTATATGAAGAGTACATGTAAATTTATGTCTTCATACACAATATCCTACTCTAAAAATGTGATAAGTGGTCTAGGTGGCACTATAGTGTGATACATGCTAATAATGTTATGCAAGGGATGTGTTCTCCTCTGTAACTCTATGATAGGAAACTGGTGGTGGATGATGCTTGATATGTATAATGAACACTTGATGTGTGCCATAACTCATTATATATATGATTTGGGAAAGGATATGAAAATATATTAAGTGTCTTTTCCTCTATTTTCTTTTTGGGTGCCTCTGTGGGTGTGCCCACACACCTATAATATTAACCTCAATGAGATATTGTATCTTGTGATTCTGGCTAATGCATCTATTTGTCATGTGGCCTAGTGCCCTATGATACTCATATAATATGTTTTTAATAATAAATCTTTGGTAGAGGGCATGTTTTATCAAACTCTTTAATGGAGGGAGAGATATGGCATTGCATTCTAATAGTTGTTTAAGAACTCATGCTGGTGACTCTAGTAGATTAGTGAAGACTTTGCACTAATTAACTAATAAAACCAATCTAGGATAAGGCTCTGAAGATGTATTGAATATGTCATTTTGATTAATTTTTTTTTCTATGGACCTAAATTTTTATGGAGTTTTATTTTTACTCTTAATAGTTGAATCTGATCCATTTGTGTAATTGAGTTTGCCCATTGATAAGATCTTAACCTCTCTTTCCTTAACTATGTGGCACATATCAATAAATGTGGGAAACTTATTAAATAAGATATATATTCATGAAGTTCTAGTATTATACTTTGCTTAAATATATCTTTAAGTTCTCTAATTTGCTATGGGGCTAGTCAATTTTGATAATAGTGTCTTGTATTGTAAGACATAATTAGCTATGGGCTCATTAGAATTTTGATTTAGCTATGCCACTTGTGCATATGATATATTATAAATTATGTTTGATATATAAGTCTTCTAGGAACATATATTATAAATTATTAAATGCCATGATATATTGGTTAGGCAAATCATAGAACCATTGTAGGGCATATCTTTGAGACTGTATGGAAATATCTTTGTAAGAAGCCAATCATTAGACACATATTTCAAGAATTTTATGTGAAAGGATATAAGGTGATGCTTTGGATCACCCCTTTCCATCATATAATTTGATCTTTGGTTCTAATAAATTGGATGGAAAAGGAGTTATCAACAATGTGATGTACTGAAGGTTTATGCAAGAGAATGTTGGAATCTAAGGCATGTGATGACTTAGCCACTCCTTGCTCAAGATTGTAACACCTTAGATTATATAAAAATGACCTAATACATAAGGGACTATATATATGAAGGAGAATAACTAGATATAAGTTGTTTAGTTATCACTGATGGTCTAATAACAATCTTGGGTTATGTTATATAAGTTGGTTGAGTGGGCCACATTGAAGGTGTAACAACGTCATTAGTTAGATGGTTAAAGATTGACCATTTTTGTTATTATTATTAATTTATAATATGGCATATAAAATATATGCATGATCATGGGGATATTCCTAAATTATATATTTGAAGCCCTATAATACCTCATCCTTGTTCACAACTATATCATTATCATTAAGTGGAGGTAGTGTGTCTTGATCCTCAATATAGACTTGATCTTTTTCTTGGTTATATTTTTAATTCTAAGATTCAATTTCATTAAATTACAAATAATCAAGGTGTGATGGATTCATATATGGAGTTTTAATAGGTTCTATGTCCTTGTTATATTTTAATATAGCTAGAATCTGAATATGTTCTATAAGATTATCACCTAGTCTAACACTTCTCCTCAGGGGAAGAGAGATTTTTTAGATGGCATATAGAAAATAAATTAAAATAGAGATACTATAATAAAATATATGAATTTTTAATAATTTATAGGTGATAATGAAAATAGGGATAAAAAAGGGTACAAACCCTAAGAGCATCTAGGGTTAGGGTGTTTTTGAAACTAGAGTTTCTTTTGCAATAATTTAAAGTAGAAGTAAAATAAATTGAAACCCTAATGTAAAATTGATTTTAATTAGATAGGTTGTAAAATAAAATCAAAAAATCAAAATTATTCAACCTTAAATTTATTTTACAAAATTTTGATGAATACAATCTAGGGTTTGATGCAATATTCAAAGTAAGGTAGGTTCACTAAATGATTTAACCTTTTACGGTTTTACACATGTATTTCATATGTTTGGTTAAAGGACTGAGATGTCTAAATTAGTTAAATAAATGTGAAATAATTAGGTAATGATTTTTTATAACCTTTTAATTTGTTTGACTTTTTATAAATAATAACAAATGGGGATAAATAAATACTTATCTAAAAATTGATTGTCATGAAAAATCTAGGTTATAAAACTCGAGATCTGGGTAGTAGTATATGTTGTCAATAGGATTTTGGTATTCATTTGTTTACTAGATAGTAATGCCCAGTTTGGAAAATAGTACCATCCATGTGTAGTGTCCTCAATGTGGCACCACTTCTCCCTTTGTGAGATTGTTGCTATTTTTGGGGAGTACCTTCACCTCTGTCTATATGTTATATTCTTGCATGATTGAAACCTGTAGCTTTGTATTGTACCTAAGAAACTTGATTTTATGTTCAAACCCTAATCTCCTTGGAAGTATGGCATAAGTAATAATTTTATTTGTGTTAGTAAGATGGACTGGACATCCTCAACACCCCACTATGTAGAGAGTTTCCTACATACCAATACTTTGAGGAGGGACCAAGTCTGATGTATTTATCCCACCTAGTGCTTGATGTATGTGCACATGAATGATTGAATGAGAGTGGCTTTGGATGTCTTGAATATGATTAAGCTTTGAAATTATTGAAAACTAGACTTAGTTATGCTATATATGGTATTATGGAGAAAGTAGGGTAGAATAGGGATCATATACCTTGATTTTACACAACTTTGTCTTTGATTTGAATAACTTTTGTATATATTTTCCATATAGTGAATAAAAGTTGATTATAATTGTATTTATAGGGTTATTTTGCTTGTGTAGATAATAAAATAAGCTTATGATGACCTTATTAAGGGTACACATTTGAAAAACTATATGTTGGGAAGAGCTAGGGCTAAGGACAATAGTGCCTAATCAAGGACACTAGTGTCATGTGGCTGTAGTATCCCAAATGTGGCTAATGTCCTATTGGAAAACTACTAATAATTTGGATTGGGATTTGGGATGATAGTTCTAGGATTGTGTC
>JARHVA010007604.1:505000-635000 GCA_037957365.1 Torreya grandis | reverse complement strand
CACTTTGGTTCAAAGGTTTGATGGGTTCAAGGTTTAATAAGTTCAACATCTTTGGCAAGAGTTAAGAACTTCAAAGGTTCAAAGTTCAATCGCTTCAATTGGTTCATCAACTTCAAAACACTTAGCTAAATCAAGGTGGCTTGAACCATTGAACCATTGAACTATTGAACCACTTTGCTTCAAAGGTTCAATGGGTTCAAGGTTCAAGGGTAGGTTCAATCAAATGGTTCATCAGTCGGTTCAAAGCTTTTTTCAAACCGTTGAACCAAAATTTGGTTCAACAGTTGGTTCAACATCTTGGTTCAATGAAAAAGTTCAACATTTTGGTTCATCCTTCGGTTCAAAGCCAATTGGTTCAACGGTTGGTTCAAAGACATGGTTCAAAGGCAAGTTCAATGTTTGATTCAATGCTTAGTTCATGGCTCGATTCATTCAATTGAACCATCAGCTTGAACCATTTTTGGTTTAACTAATTGGTTCAACCAATTGGTTCAATGTCTTAGTTCAACAAAATGGTTCAAATCCATGGTTCAAAGGAATAGTTCAAAAGGCAAAATTTCAAAGGGCTTCCCAAAGGACAAATGCCCTTGCAGAGGACACTTAATCGACAAAAACACCCTTCAGAAGGGTTATTTTCAAGGAAATAGTTAAGTAAATTCCTTCAAATTTTTGTTTAAGATAGTTGAGATAGATCAAGGAAAATAATCAATTCCTTCAGACTTTTTTTCTAAAGGAATTCCTTCGGACAAAAGTCCAAAGGAATACAGAGAATTTGCGGGCCAAAAGGCCCCAAAGGAATTTTCAAAGAATGAGTCAACATTTTTGTAGACTTTTTTTCCGTGGGAATTTTCCCTTGACTTTTTGTCCACAATAATTTTCCCTGGGGAAAATGTCTACAAGAAAGCACGTGAGGAAACGTCCACGGGAGAAAGCTCGGGGATTTGTCCATGGGAAAATGCCATGGGATTTGTCTGTGAGAACTGCCAAGGTGAAGGCTACTGAAGGAAATTGAAGGGTAAATGCCCTTGCAGGGGACTCTCAACTGCCAAATTGAAGGACATTTTCATGAAGCCTAAAAGAAGAACTTAGCTACCTGCTAGAAACAAGCAATCTGAAAGAAGAATCTAGTGACCTACCATTCAAAGACCATCTGAAGGGAAGATACCGTTGTGGGGGGGGCCTCTTTCTAACCTAAGGTAGATCATTTCTTAAGTCCTAAAAGGGTAGATTATTTCTAGAAAAGTGCCAAACAGAAAAGCCAAAGAAGGACCAAGCGGTGATGCACCCGAAGACGTCAAATTCAAGACAATGAACTAGCCGTTGAGAGCACATCGACGGGTGCGTGAACATCAATTTAAAAGCTTGTAAAATAGCCGTTGATCTTGGTAGATTTAAATCTACAGTCCTAAATGTGTTTAAAGACTTTAAGGTTAAGACCAATAGGGAGCGACTAAGGAGTAGAACATCAAATCGAATCAAGGACCTGATTTAATTAACTAGAAAAGGAGGAATGATGAAGGTAGGATCAGATCGCCAGGTGGACATTGAAAGTTGTGAACTTTCAATAGCATGAATTGTTTCTCTACATTGATAAAATCAAATGGGTAAAACACTCCTAAGTTCTAGCCTATCTCCCTAATAGTTTTCAATGCAACATGATGTGTTACTGTTCTCGAGTTCTTCTTGAAATGGCTATATAAGGGACTCTCTTGTTATTGTAAAAAGATCTCTTTTTTGACAATCAAAATGAACCTTTGCCTAAATTGAAAGGCACTTCTGAGACTTTGAGGTCATTTTGTTTATCATATTTTGTTATTGGAATAAGAAAGCAAATGGTTTTTCAGACTTTGTGCTATGATATCTTTGTTGTTAAGGAAACTATTCTTATGTCTTTTTCTTTGATATATTTTCTGTTCCTTTAATTTAACAAGTAGAATTAGTGATAGCAGTCAAAAAGGTGTCCTAAAGATTCAATTGTGGAGAGACTTTGTGCCCCATAATTGCCTTTAGTGTATTTTATTTTCATTTTTGTGTAAATGACCTTAGGGCGACTTTGTGCCCTTATTATCCTTCATATCTTACTCCTAAGCAATTCAGGTGGAGACTTTGTGCTGCATCTCGATTTGCTAGTTACTACATCTTTTGATAAATTTTTCTATTACTACTAGGAGTACTCTTGTGGCTTGCTGAATAGTAATTCTAAAAGAAGAGGAGTACTTTCTGTCATTTTCCTTAAGTTTCTCCTTTGATCTGTACACATCATCTCTGAAGAAAGAGAGATGGATGGTTTGTCCTACCCTTGAGTATTATTTTCTCTCTCTCTCTCTCTCTCTATATATATATATATATATATATCCTATCTATAGGGAACCTCCCCATGATGAGAGGAGAGATCAGTCCCCTTTTGATGTGGTAAACCTACACATTTGGATGACTAATCTTCCTACTTTGGCTGATCAGACCTATTTTGTTTATCAATATGTTGATCGACAAAATATTCAACTAACAATTTTTGGTGACTCCACTGGGGAATATAATATCCATTATCCATTTAAAATCTATCCATTCACCTCCACATTAACTGGGAAAGAACGCACAGTTTAAAGCCTCAAGCTTTAACTAAAGTAAGGTCAATTATTTTCCACTTTTGTTTCACAATCTAATAGATTCAAGGTATACACGAAGCCAAAGGGCTAAAGGTATCATTGACCCTATATTTGAGTTGGTACAACAAAGTGATTTTGATCTGTTTCTTTCACCATCTCATCTCCAATGAACCAAGAGTTTTCCTCCTACTAAAACCAGATCTCCATTGCCAAACGAAGTATCTACTTTTTCTATTAATAAAGCTATACCTATAATTACCCCTCTGAGATTTGTTATACCTCCTTTTCATATTCCTACAATGGAAGTTCAAGGCCCCTGGGGTAATGATTTTAGTCTTCTCAACCTTACTCCACCTCTACATGAGCTTCCATGCAATTTAAGGAAGAATTTCCCCAAATTCTATGGTGATGGGAAAGTTCATCTTGATGAGCACATTACAGCTTTCATCATAGCTTGTGGAGTAATCAGAGTAGAATTTGAAGATGTAGCATTCAAGATTTCTATAGAGACATTATAAGGTGCTACTGCAGACTAGTTTTATCATCTATAGGCTCAATTTGTGACTGATTGGAATACTCTCAAAGCTAAGTTTGAAGCTAGATTCAAACTTGTAAAAGATGCACATACACTTCTGGCTCAACTTACACAAATGAAGAAAGATCCTCATGAGCCTATGAGAGACTTTATAGCCAAATTTGACAAACTGAGAAATAGAATTCCTGTAATTGCTAGACCTACAACTGAGAATCTCAAATGCTTTTTCATTAATTCTCAGCTACCTGAAATCAATTTTCTCTTGAGACGTGCTGTTCAAATAGATCTTATTGCAGCTCAACTTTTGGCCATTGAAGTAGAAGATGATCTCATCTTAGTAGGAAAGATTAGAAGAGATCTAAATAGAAATAGAGCTTCATCATCTTCTGAATATGCATCTACAGGCACCACAGATCCAATGGTGCAGAAATTAGCAAATGAGTTGCTTGCTCTTAAAAAGCAAATGGCTCAAGGAATGTCTTCTGCTCTTTTATATATAAGGACATTCCCAAATTAGTCATATCAGGGCAATGATGCTAGGAATCAAGGGAAATAGAATCACCTTCCTCCCCCATAAGGGAAACTTTCCCTAGAAGCTCCTCCAACCAATTTAGCAATGGGATATCTTGAAGTAGAATCAGAATTCTCTTTCCAGCTTAAAGTAAATCAAGAAAATAATGCTAATCTCTTTGAAGACAATCAAGAAGAATCAGCTGGTGACTCCCATATTGGTTTCTTGAACTACCAAGATGAACCCAAAAGCAAAGGAGAAGATTTTGATGGATCATATGTAGTGTTTACTAGATCCAAGAACCAATCAGTCTAGTAGGTTGATAAAGAAAAGATAAAAGAGCAACCACAACCAACAATCATGATTGCTAAGCGTGGAACTAATCTGCCTTTTTAGTCAAAAGATTTGGTAATCACTCAAAAAGTAAATACATTAATTTTGCCTTCCCCTTCTAATTCAAATTCACAAACCAACCCACCTTCCATCCCTCCTAAAATTTAGAAAGTTTAAGTACCTTTATCTGTACCTAGCTTGATTCAGCCATTTGACATAATTGATCATGTCAAAAAGAAAAAAATATAAATGTCTGAGTTTGAATATTTATAGTCAAATTTGGACCAATTGAATAAGCTAGTCCAATATGTCAAAAACCAAACCATCCCTATAGGACAAAAGGCTAAAAAGGTAACTCCTAATTCTCCAAAGAACATGTCTACTCCAAATAATTTGGTCATTACTCCCCCAACTGTTCCCTGATAAATATAACCTTTTTATGTTTCCCTATTAATTAATGGCCACAAGCTGAGTAAGTGTATTATAGACTCAAGCACATCTGATAATGTCATGCTAGCTAAAGTAGCTGAGTCTCTTGGTCTCACATTGACCAAAACCTTTAAGAGATGTTTCTCCATGGAGAACAAGCAAGTACCATTGTTGGGGAAAATCAAAGATGCCCAATTTGCATTTACAGCCTTTCCAGACAAGAGAATCAAGATGATTGTCTTGGTGGCTGACATCCCAACATCCTATGGCATTTTTATTGGATGAAATTTCTACAAGCACATGGAAGGAGAACTAAGCATGGATTTGTTTGAGGCAAGGATCCATGTATAAGGTGTAATGAAGAGGTTGCTCCCTGAAAAGGAAGCAAATTATGTAGTCACCTAGACATCAGCCCTTGAAGCTCAAATCCTTTTTGAATCCGTAGGTATGGGTAACTATTTTTTGTCTACAGATGAAATGCATGAAACACCTGAGAGTATTAACTCAGAAATCAGTTCTACAAGAATAGTAGAAGAACTAATAGGCTACAGTATAGACCAAGAAGGATCCTCCATCTCTGATAAAAGAAAGTCTAAAGAAAAAATAGTATCAAATGAGAAATAGACTTTGGAATTTGATGGCAGCTGTTCCTCTACCAGTTCAGGAGCTGGGATTGTTTTGATATCTCCTCAAGGAGATATGTTCCCTTCATCTTACAAATTATAGTTTAGCAACACTAACAATATAACTAAATATGAATCTCTATTGTTGGGTATGAAGGCTGCTCAAGAAAAAGGCATCAAGTTTCTTCATGCTAAAGGGGATGCTGAATTAGTAGTTTGTCAAGTGAGGAACTTATACCAAACTAAGAATGAAAGATTATGCCACTACCGTAACTTGGTTTGAGACCAAATTAAAATTTTTGATGCTTTTAATATTTTTGCCATACCTAGAGAGTCTAATGACAGAGCTGATACACTTGCTATTTTAGGAACTCTCTTAGTTCTTTATTTAGATTTCAAAGAAGACAAGTATACCATTGAGCTAGTATATAAACCAAGTGTTCCTAAAAATGCTGGCCATTGGCAAGTATTCAATGATGATCATCAAATCATTGCCTTCCTAGAATGAAAATATAATTTTGAACAACTATGTTTTGAAGGCAGTGAACCTCAAAAGAATGAATTTGTGTCTGAATCCAACTCAGATATAAATAAAGATTTCTTACATCTAAAAGGAAATAAAATTCCTTAAGGCCTAGTTTCTCTTGAAAAGCTGTTTGACAAACATGATAGATTCATTAAACAACAACAAATAGACTCGAGTTTCTCTCAAGGATTCGATCAAGTGAATCTATCTACTGAAGAAAATCCCCAGATGATCAATATTGGTAAGTGCTGCACCCCTAAAGAAAGATTCAAGTTCACCTTTTTAATCTATCAATACATGGATGTCTTAGCATATTCTTATGAAGACTTGAAGTCTCTCAGACCAGATGAAATCTGCCATAACATTCCTCTCAAGGCTGACTCAATGCCATACAAGCAAAAATCCAGACAATATAATCTAAAAATATCAGGTACTATTCTGTCTGAGATACAAAAGATGTTAAATGTTAGAATCATCTTTCCAATTCATCATTCTACATGGATTACGAATGTAGTGCCTATAAGGAAGAATAATGGTGAAATTTGCATTTGTGTAGATTTTACAATCTAAATCAAGCATCTTTGAAAGATAATTATCTTTTGCCAATTATGGATCAAGTGCTTTAAATAGTGACAGATGCCAAAATTTTATCAATTTTGGATGGCTTCTCAGGTTATAATCAAGTTGAAGTTGGTGAGGCAGACCAACACAAGACTGCATTCACCACGCCTTGGGGTACATTTGCATATAGGAGAATGCCTTTTGGTCTAATAAATGTTGGTGCTACCTTTAAGAGAGCTATGGATATGGCTTTCAAAGATGAGATTGGTAAATTCATAATGGTATACCTTGATGACTTGACTATCTTTTCAAAGCATCGATCTAATCATGTACGTCACCTATAACAAGTGCTAGAGCACCGCCGCCAGAATGGTATTTCCTTAAATCATAAAAAGTCTATTTTTAGAGTAAAAGAGGGGAAACTCCTTAGACACATTATGTCCAAAGAAGGCATAAAGATTGACTCAGATAGAGTCAAGTATATTCAAGAGCTTAATCTACCTACAAGTAATAATGTTGTTCATTCTTTCTTTGGAAAGTTGAATTTCTTACAGAGATTCATCACCAAATTTGCTGAGAAGACTAGACATATTGTGAACATGATGAAAGGGAAGACCGTCTTTAGCTAGACTAAAGAAGGAAAATTAGTATTTTAGGATATCAAAATTGCCATTGCTCATGCCCCTACCTTGGTTTGCCCAGATTACAACAAAGATCTCATCATATAGAGCTATGTGTCTGAACACACTCTTTCAGTGATTCTTGTTCAACAAGACAAGGTATGGAATCTCCTATCTCTTTCATGAGTTTTCCTCTCAAAACCCATGAGATAAAGTATTCAAATATAGAGAAGCATGCTTATGCCTTGTAAAAAGAGTCAAACATTTCCACTTTTATATTCTGAATTCACATACTACTGCCCTAGCGCCTGATACCACAGTCAAGTCTATATTAGCTCAGCAAGAGTTTGGCACAAAAAGAGGTAATTGGATTGTAAAGATCCAAGATTTTGATCTAGACATCAAGCTAACAAAGCTGGTCAGGGGTAAAGGCTTATGCCATTTAATTGCTGAAAATAAGCTAGAAGACACACAACATGAAGAAATTGAAGTAGAAGAGACTGCAACAGTCCTTTTTGTCTCCACTACCAATGAATGGTATTTAGGTATTGCTCATTTCTTAACTTATGGTGAATGTCTTGCTCATTTTTCTTACAAAGAAAGGAGGAATATCAAGTTGAAATCTACCAATTTTGTCCTTTGGGATAACGGCCTGTATAAGAGAAGCATAGATGGAGTATTCCTCTGCTATGTAGACAAAGAGCAACAAACCTAGCTTTTGAAATCTTTCCACAATCTGGCCTGTGGAGGACATTTTTCTAATCCTATGACTGCCCACAAGATTTTGCAAGCCAGGTATTACTGGCCAACTCTTTTCCAAGATGCATATAAGTGGGTGAGAAAATGTGAACTCTGTCAGTAATTTGTTGGAAGACCCAAGTTAGCTGCTATGCCTCTCAAGCCAGTGATCATAGAAGAACCTTTCCAGTAATGGGGGCTTGATTTTATTGGGACAATAAACCCATATTCAAGTGCTGGACATGATTATGTCTTTACAACAACTGATTATTTTACCAAGTGGGTAGAAGCAATCCCAACTAAGCATGCTAATTCAGAAGTTGTATGCAACTTCCTCAAAGAGAATATTATTTCCAGGTTTGGAGTTCCAATCAAAATTGTTACTGATAATGCAACTTATTTCACCTCTCAGGAGATTACACAATTTTTTTTCTATCATGGAATTACACTCTCTCACTCTTCTGATTATTTTCCACAAGAGAATGGACAAGCTGAGTCCAGCAACAAGAATTTGGTAACTATTATAAAAAATCTAGCAGATGACAATCAGAGAACATGGCATAAAGCATTAGTTGATGCTCTGTGGGTAGAAAAAATCACACCAAAGTGGGCAATTGGTATGTCTCCTTTTCAACTTATTTATGGTATCAATGCTAAAATACCAATCACCTTAGAATTACCAACCTTGAAATTGGCAAAGGCAATTGAAGATCAGACATATGAAAGTTCTCTTGATAAAAGAATCATGTGCCTGGCTGAGCTGGAGGAATAGAGAACCATGGTGGTGGATAAAATTGCTATTCATTAAAGTTTGGTAAAGAAACTCTTTGACCAAAAGGCTAGAATCATGATTTCTAGATTGGGGATCAAGTCCTGTTATGGGACAAAAGGAGAGAACCAAAGGGGATGCATGGAAAGTTTGACTCCCTTTGGAGAGGCCCATTTATAATTCATCAGCACATTGGTGAAAATAGCTTTTTATTGAAATATCAAGATGACACACTCTTTTCTCTGCTCGATAATGGGTAGCATCTGAAACATTTCAACTCTTGAAGTGTTAGATCTTTGCATCTATATATATGTATATTTATATAGTTTTCAATTCTATTTTATTTTGTTTGTTTCCATTTTTTATGCCTTTCCATTTTGGATAGCATGACTCTGTAACCCAATGGTACACATGAAGACACTAGAGATTTTGGATTCTACTCCTTTTAATTCTTTTTACAATTGATAGAAGTTCCCCAACTGGAGCCAACTGTTGTCTCCCAAAAATATTAATTATTTTTGGGACAACATTTGAACTATTTTGGTCCTACAGACCAAAATTATCTCTTCCCTTTTCAAAATTTGTCTTGGGCATTCAAATTCCTCATTTTTCAAGCTTTTCAGAAATCTACGGACTCTGGAGGATTAAATCTATGGATTCAATAGGAAGAGAAAATCTATAGACTTAGCAAGAAGAGGAGATCTACAGACTCAATAGGTCAAGTTCAACAAGCTTCAAAGGCTTTTGTAGGTGGTTTCAGTCAAAAGAATCAGTTTTCAACACTTAGTCATTTTTTAGGATTGGTTCAGCACCTTGGTTTAATTGAAAATCTCCATTGGCAAGCATCTAAGCACAAAAAGAGGCTTGAACCATGGAACCATTGAACCACTTTGGTTCAAAGGTTCGATGGGTTCAAGGTTCAATAGGTTCAACATCTTTGGCAAGAGTTAAGTGCTTCAAAGGTTCAAAGTTCAATCACTTTAGTTAGTTCATCAAATTTAAAACACTTAGCTAAATCAAGGTGGCTTGAACCATTGAACTGTTGAACCATTAAACCACTTTGGTTCAAAGGTTCAATAGGTTCAAGGTTTAATAGTGGGTTCAATCAAATGGTTCTTTAGTTAGTTCAAAGCTTTGTTCGAACCATTGAACTAAAATTTGGTTCAATAGTTGGTTCAACATCTTGGTTCAACATTTTGGTTCATCCTTCAGTTCAAAGTCAATTAGTTCAATGGTTGGTTTAAAGACATGGTTCAAAGGCAAGTTCAATGTTTGCTTCAATGCTTAGTTCATCAGCTCAGTTTATTCAATTGAACCATCAGCTTGAACCATTTTTGGTTCAATCGATTGGTTCAATGTCTTAGTTCAATGGAATGGTTCAAAGCCGTGGTTCAAAGGAACAGTTCAAAAGGAAAAATTTCAAAGGGCTTCCCAAAGGACAAGTGCCCTTTTAGAGGACACTTAATTGACAAAAAGACCCTTCAGAAGGGTTATTTTCAAGGAAATAGTTAAGTAAATTCCTTCAAATTTTTGTTTAAGATAGTTGAGAAAGATCAAGGCAAAGAAGTAATTCCTTTGGACTTTTTGTCTGAAGGAATACAGAGAAGCTATGGGCCAAAAGACCTCAAAGAAATTTTCAAAGAACGAGTCAACATTTCCGTGGACTTTTTGTCTGCGGGAATTTTCCCTGGGGAAAATGTCTTCAAGAAAGCGCGTGAGGAAACGTCCATGGGAGAAAGCCTGGGGATTTGTCTACAGGAAATGCCAAGGTGAAGGCCACTAAAGGACCCTAAAGGGTAGGTACCCTTGCGAAGGACTCTTGGCTGCCAAAGTGAAAGACATTTTCATGAAGCCCAAAAGAAGAACTTAGCTACTTGCCAGAAATAAGCAATCTGAAAGAAGAATCTAGCGACCTACCATTCGAAGACCATCTGAAGGGCAGATACCCTTGTGGGGGGCCCCTTTCAGACCTAAGGCAGATAATTTCTTAAGGCCTGAAAGGGAATATTCTTTCTATAAAAATGCCAAATAGAAAAGCCAAAAAAGGACCAAGGGGTGACGTGCCTAAAGATGTCAAATTCAAGACAGTGAACTAGCCATTGAGAGCGCATCGATGGGTGTGTGAATGTCAATTTCAAAGCTTATAAAATAGATGTTGATCCTAGTAGATTCAAATCTATTGTCTTGAATGAATTTAAAGACTTCAAGGCTGAGACCAATAGGGAGTGACCAAGGAGCAGAACATCAAATCAAATCAAGGACCTGATTCAATTAACCAGAAAAGGAGGAATGATGAAGGTAGGATCAGATCTCCAGGTGGACATTAAAAGTTGCAAACTTTCAATAGCATGACTTGTTTCTCTACATTGATAAAATCAAATGGGTAAAATTCCCCTAAGTTCCAGCCTATCTTCCTAACAATTTTCAACACAACAAGATGTGTTACTGTTATGGAGTTCTTGAAATGGCTATATAAGGGACTCTCTTGTTATTGTAAAAGGATCTCTTTTTTGACAATCAGAACGAACCTCTGCCCAAATTGAAAGGCACTTCTGAGACTTTGAGCTTAGTTTGTTTATCATATTTTGTTATTGGAATAAGAAAGCAAATGGTTTTTTAGACTTTGTGCTGTGATATCTTTGTTGTTAAGGAAACTGTTCTTATGTCTTTTTCCTTGATGTATTTTCTATTCCTTTAATTCAATAAGCAAAATTAGTGATAGTAGTCAAAAAGTTGTCCTAAAGAGTCAACTATGGAGAGAATTTGTGCCCCCATTATTGACTTTAGTGTGTTTTATTTTCATTTCTGTGTAAAGGACCTTGGGGAAACTTTGTGCCCTCATTGTCCTTCATATCTTACTCTTGAGCAATTCAGGTGGAGACTTTGTGCTACATCTCAATTTGCTAGTTACTACATCTTTTGTTAAATTTTGCTGTTACTACTAGGAGTACTCTTGTGGCTTGTTGAATAGTACTTCTGAAAGAAGAGGAGTACTTTCTATCATTTTCCTTAAGTTTCTCCTTTGATCCACTCATATCATCTCTGAAGAAAGAGAGATGGATGGTTTGTCCTACCCTTGAGTATTATTTTCTGTTTATATATATATATATATATATATATATATATAGCCTATCTATAGGGAACCTCCCCTTGATGAGAGGAGAGATTAGTCCCCTTCTGATGTGGTAAACCTACACATTTGGATGACTAATCTTCCTACTTTGGCTGATCAGGCCTATTTTGTTTATCAGTACACTGATCGATAAAATATTCAACCAACAAGGATGACATATTCAAATGTCCATAAAACAAATAATGACATATGAAAATGTCAATGAATGCATACATAGGCATAAGGGCCATAAGAAAAGGAACTTATTCAAATTATTGATCAAGGAATACAAAAGCAAGTCACTCAAGGAAGTACATAAATTAAAGCATAAGCATCAAACATAAACATGTCTTAGTGGTCTATGCATCCAATTTGTTAGGAAAAGTATGTCAAGTTTATAACATATTAAGTACCCTATGTAAGATATAATCATGGATAATAGGCATGTGTAAGTACATATTTAATTTCAAACATGATAATGTAGAGTGATCATTGAATCATATAACCTTTGTGTATCAAGATCAAATAAGCAGATGCCCCCAATATCCATATGACATGAGTAGAGGGAAATCCCAACATTAAAAATAATAATGTATCATGTATATGTGTATGCTTATATCATACTCAAGTAGATGTGTGATATATGTGTATGTAGGAATAACTAAGTATGTCATCCATCAATATGGAAATAAAACATAGATGCTAAGGAGACAATATAACATATATGTGTCAAAAGTGTTTTTGGAGTTTTGTATGTTTTTTATTTTTTTGTATTTTTGAATGGGAAAGGTCATCCTATGATGCCATCTAGTGGATGGTCATAGTTTTCCCCCCATTGTGAACCTTAAAACCTTAAGTTATATCTTTTCCATTCTTTGCATCATGATTGCATAAGTTGAAAAGGGACATAATATGTTCCTCCTAATTTTTTATGTGTATTAAAAGATCTAATGCTATCATTTGAAATATGTATTTGTGTTTCTTCATGAGAAAATAAAATACCTTGCTGATTTTGATCACTTTTTTCTTCCATTTGATATAGCCAAAGAGTTCCTAGTGTAAATGCATATGGAGATCTAGTAGGCATAACCCAAAATTGTGTTTGAATTAATTTATGACCAAAATCAATTAGTATTTTTATGTGGCCTAAGGAGTATTTCAAAATTCCTTTGTTTTGTAAGTTTGTTGGGTTGAAGCTTATTTATTATAAGTGTCTTACATTGCAAGTAGTTTTTGCTTATTTAGGATCAATATGGTTATTATAAAAATAAGAACCACACATGTATAAGGTAATTGCTAAATCTTATTGACATGGATGTTTTTTGTGTTGTTTAATTTGAGATTATTGCATAAGATGTGGACCTTGGATTGGATACATGTTGAGTAACATTTGTGAACTAGTCATATAAATATTAAGAATATCACATTTTTGTTCATAATATTTCTTAGGTAAGCTATCTCCATCCTTTATGTGAGGGATAAAGCTTTTGTATTTGGAGGGAGATATGCTAAGTTTTTTTTTAATGAGTAATTATGAAGGAATCATATCTATGTAAATAATTATGTAAATGGGTAAATGATTCATATTGTTTATGAAATGTCCTTTCCTTTAATGGGGAAAGAAATCCTCCACTAAAGATAAATTGTAATTCCAAATCTAAGGGTTTAAATAATAGCTCATATGTACTTTTGAGTCAAATAGTATAATCTTGAAGGGAATCATCATCACATTTTTTGAAATTGTGAAAAATTTCTAATGTAAGTTTTGGAACCTTGTGGATATTGAAAGCCATGAAAAATGCATCTTCCAATTGTAAGAAAATATTTAAGGAACCCTTTGGTAAACTATAAAATGAATTTTGAGCCTCATCGTAAATTCTCATATGGAAAAAATTTAGCAATAGTTTGTCATATTGTGTCCATTGACCAAAATAATGTATATAGCTAATCATATGGTAGAATGGGTCCTTGTGTCTATAAATAAGAGGTAAATTTGGTAATTAAAAATATTGGGGATAAGGATATTCGAGTATACATTGTGAAAGAGGTTGATTATTGAATGGGGTAATATGTGCATTATCATTATGAAAAGCCATTTGCATTTGGAGTATATAAAATTGATTTTGAAATTGCCCAATAGTGGTCATATTAGACATTAGATATTCCATGGGGATAGAGGTGTTTGTCATAAATGTTATCATTGGTTGAAACTGACACCTTATTTTGAATCTAGACATATGAGTATCATCATCCTTATGTATAATGAGTGCAAGTTCATGATTACCCAATTTAGTACATTTGGTAATGGTATGGGATATTTAAACTTTGGTATATTTGGTATATCATTTGAATATATTATACCATTTGAAGAATTTGTTTCATTTTACTTTTGTAAGGGTATACAATTTTTTTACTTTGGAAAAGTTTGGTAAGGATACCTTTTTTGATATAAAATTTATTTTAAATGAAGGTAGGAAAAAACCATGACCTTTAAATAGAGGGATATTGTTTGGAATTTAAGAATTATATGGGGTTTATTTAAGTTGTTTGAAGACATGTCCCACTTATTAGTGGTTTTCACATCAGCCATAATCTCTTTATGTAATTGTTAAATTTTTTGATGATCAAATGAAGGAACCTCTTGGGCATATGTACCCATTTTTTTGATATAAATGTTTAATTGGAATGAATGGTTGTTGACTCAAGGTTGTTTGTGAAAACACCAACCCTTAGCTATTTGTATTTATATGTTTAAGGGATATAGTGTGTGTTATACCTTTCTCATGTTTTCCCAATCCTTGACCTTGGTATCCATACTTTTATAAGTATCAAATGCCAAAGTTATATAATCATGGTATAGGAAGTGTGGATAAAGGATTTTCATCTTCTTTAAGATGAATGGACTTATATCTTGAAGTGGTCAGAGCATGGATCTGATTTGAGGGATATTAGCTTTCAACATTCAAGGATTTTATATTACATGATTTAGAACTTGGAAGAATGAAAGAGTAGTCAATTGTAATTCCTTATTTGATGGATATTTGGATGATTTCATAGTCATAATCATCAAATAAATCAGTATCATCTATGATAATATATATGAAGTAAATAAAGAATAGGACAAAACAAGTAATAAACATATAATAGGGTAGGATTAGGTAGAATGGCATTCAAACATTGGGTTAAACAAATGTTTAACCCTAAAATGGAATTGAGATTGGTGTTATTTAGATTGATTAAATGGGTATATAGAAATGAAATGGCATAAGGTTGATAATTAGATCTATAGTAGGGAAATTAGATGCCAAACTTAGATATAAGCATACATTAAATTTATTATACTAAGATAGTCTAAATATGGAAAGTAAAACTATGCTAGATATATAAATGACAAAGAAGTGATGTACTTAGATTATTTTGATGCTAATACAACTAGAATTAGAACAGGTTGAAAGCAGGTGGGAAGGATATTTTAGAACAGTCATTATATTTTGATTTTGATGCTTTTAGCTCTCTCGATAGTAATGTCAGTCTAGGATAGTTACAGTGATACTAATATCTAGGTTTGACATTAGTATCATGTATGAAATAGCTACTAAAATAGGATGTGACCACCTTGATGCTTTTGGGTTTTGACTCACCTTCAATCTAGTGCATTCAAATCTAGGCCATGGAATGTCACTCCTTGTGAAATGGAAAAACCTTATCTTTTCATATTTAATGTGAGCTTGGGTAAAAATGGGTAAGTGGGCACATGGTGTTGAGCTGACCTTAATGGCCCCATTATCAAAAGATGCTACCTACATAGCCAATAATTTAAAGAGGGATTTATACTAATGTAGTTCTCCTCTATGTGTTGGATTATGTGGGAATCATAAAATATGTACAAAGTAAGTACACCAATGACCTAACTTGTAACTTGGAAAATTGGATCTAGGAATACTATTTTATTACTTCAGACCTATAGATGTGTAGTCCTTATGAATATTATGGATATAGGAATAAAAAGGGAAGCTTTATTCAATTGATTTCTCTTTGATATTTTATGCTAGGTGTTGTAGTTAAGGAATGAATGAGGGTTGATGTTATATTTATATCAATCCATTTAGAGTAATAACTTGTATTATAGTAATTAGGATGACCATTAATATATCTTTCATTTACAAATAATATGAATTAAGGGCACTAAACACTACATCAAGATATGAAAATAATGTCAACAATACTATCTGATCTAGACATTAGTTTTCATGAAGGAGAATAGGTATATGTTAAAAGCTTGCAAATATGGAAGATACGTATATTTAAGCATTCTAAGCAAGATATAAGACCTTAGTCACCAATATAAGACTAGTTAGACTAAGATATATAGGCTAAGAGACATAAAGATAGAGCATATGTGAGTTTTGTGGAAGTGGGAAAGGTGAATAACTAAGAGGAACAACCAAGGTTTGATTTTTCCAAGTGTACAAGACTGAGTTGATATATAATCATAAAATATCATCTACAATTTAGAATAACATATAAAATACACTATGTAAAATTGAAAAATGAGTATAGGCATGTGTAATATATATAATCTATGTAAAATAATGGAAAATGATCAAAAAATAATATAACATGTGTCAATCATGATCATATAGAAGTAAGATGCTCCCAATTTAGTGTATCATGTTGGAAGAGGAAAGGTCAACCATTCGTATGCTAGAGATATCATGGGTCTAATGTATGCTTGTATCACACTCATGTACCCATGAAATATATGTGTGTATATAAATTATATGTTAACTAATAACATAATGTGAATAATATATGAAAAATATAGTAAACATGTGAAATGATAAATATTTTTGGTATTTTTGAATTATTTGAATGTTTTTGTATTTTCTTGAATATTTGAATTTTTTTATTTTTTATTTTATTTGTTTGGATTTGTGGAGCTTAATTGTAATGAAAGGAAATGATTCTTCCCATTCAAAATATAAATGACTATTTGGTGGTCCATTTGGCTCTTTTAGCTTCCACCATTATTTATGTTTATTCATTGCCAATGCTTCAATGTTTTATGATAATGTATTACCATGTGATATTATCATGGGTTGATCATTGTGTCCATCATATGACACACATTTATTTATCATCAAATTGGAAATTGAGGCACATAATTGTACTATCCACCATCATATTCATATCAATTAATTAATACTAGTGAAGGATTAAGTTTGGTTTTGGTTTTAATACCCATATCAGTGTATAAACAATTTTGGTTCACATGCAATGTGTCGTATAATATGTCCAAGAGATTATAGCATCAATAGTGTGTGTTTAAAATAATTTATATTATGTCCAAAATATTAGAAAAATTTAAGGCTAAAAATGGTGTCCGAATTATTTGTATAAACCTTGATATGTTGACAATGGATCCCATCAACATATATAGAAATAATTATATATTCACAGTGTGGGTGCTTTGAAGGATGAATTTATTTTGAAATATTTGAATAATTATATCATTTTCACATTTTGATTATAATTTATATATGACCATCATGTTTTTATTTGTGAATTTTACTTTTAAAAAAACACAATGGTTAATATAATGGTTGGTGATTCTATGATAAGTACAATATGGTAATCCTTATTTTGGCACAAGTCTATTTTATGACCAGTGTCAATTAGGAGGTAAAGATATCATCTTATGCTCAAGTAACATAGAAAGAATTATATGAAGAATATCTTGATCTTCTAAGATTTGTAATATATAATGTGGAAAATTATGAGGTGAATCCACATTTTTCACATGGAAAATTTGTATTTACCATTTATAAGGATGAATTAAAGCTTACATCCAAGAGGGATGAATAATATAACAAGTATCCACATGTTCATCAATGATTTTTACCTTTCCCATAATTGAATTTATTTTTGTATCATCTGATGATGGATTTAAATTATATGTACGAGGGCCCATAGGTGTGAATAGATCTTATGATAGATGCTAAAGTGGTTCAAAGATAAACACGCATAGATTTTCATCAGTCATATCATATGGGATTTCATCATCATGATCATAATAATAAAAAAACTTTTCATATTGTTGTTCTCAATTCACCACTAAAGGTAGCTCAAATGTTTTATTTTTTTATGTACTAAAATGGAATATTTGTAGAATCTCAATCTTGTAAATTTGACAAGTATCAATCATGTATCTACCCTTTAGTTATATATATCCTTTCTATGAAAATGATCACATTCAAAATCTCATTATGATTAAATGCTTATCTCTTAGTTTGATCCATATCATTTTGATGACCTAGGTCTCTTATACTACATAAAAATCTTACAACTTGATAAACATCTTTCACTTCCACTTTTAGATTCATACCTATTTTTTAGACTTTTAGACACTACTAGTCATAGAGGGATAATACCATTGATGGTAACATCTATATCCTTATCTAGTGTTCATTTACCAAAAGTCATCCAAATTGAAAATATTTTGAAACCTATGGGTTAGCCTATTTGTTTTATTAAACCCTACCATGAGATAGTTTCAAAAGGTGTGTTATAAATACAAGTCTAAGCCTTCTCATTCATCATCTATAAAATACCAAGTAAAACACCTACTAAATCTAAATCAATAAACTACACAACCAAGATATTTTCCCTGTTCATCCCTATTTTTATATCAAGTATAAGATCAATCATATTACAAGTCTAAATCATTCAAATAGCATTTCATGAGTGATATTTTTCAAGTTATAAGATAGATCACTACATGCATAATCATATAGTATATTTCACCCTTGTTCACACACTCTAACACACATAGGTTAAAATTACATAAGGCTAAGGCCCTACTTGCAGTACTAGATATGTAGGAAACACCCATTAATAGAGGGGTCTTTGGAGTTAGTTTGACACCATGAGAACACTAACCCATTTTTAGAAAATTCATTCTAAGGGTGAATAAGGGTGAAGAACTAGGTTTTATCAATAAAAAAAGAGTGAAAAATTGTATCCCAAATATAAATACATCAACAAAAAGGTGAAAAAATTAAAAAATGAAGTCATTCACATCTAGATCCAATCATTATTCCATACTGGACACTTATGTCATAGTTAAACACTAGCATCAACATTAGTGTCTGTGACTACAAAAGTATAATTTCCATAATCTGATGACTCGTCCAGAATATTGATCGTGCATGATTTACACATTATTCTAGTCTAGATTTTACCATGAATAGTAAAACCAACTAATTATCATTTATATTTGATATTACAATCAATAAAACATATTTAAAATTTATTACTTTCTATATTTAGTGTATTTCAATATTATAATTAAGAATAATCATTTATTTGAGTTTGTAATTAATTATCCTACTATAGAATAGTTTATCACCCAAGTGCTTGAACTATTTATATATTATTAACCATATACCCCATTTTTTCTAATTTATTATTGAAAAATATTCAAAACTATAAACACTATTCTAAATTATATATAACCTCAGTATTATACACTTGGAATACATATCATAGATGTAAATTGATATTATAAACCTTTTACACTATCAAAAAGGCTTGCATATGTTATCTCTATGTGTCTAATTACTTATTTCATAGTCCAACCAATGTTACTATGATCACTTAGGCCTTTTATATTACCCAAAATGTTATAAACTTACTTATCTTCCATCTCTACAAGTTCTAGACCTGTGCTTATTTTCCAACTACCTGAACATTTGAGACACCTACATTACTGCAAGTGTCCTATTCTAAAACAAGTGTATAATACCCTAAATTCATCCAATTTATAAATGAAACATATCCTAAAGGTCATCCTAAGTGATTTAATGTGATATATTATCAAAAGGGATTGGTATAAATATAAGATTAACCCTCATCATTTATCACCTAGTACATACTTAGAAAATACCAAGGCAAATTACCAAAACCACTCAATCAATCACTCAAGTGGGAAAAACTTCCCTATTTTCTCCTATTTTTATACTAGTCATAGGGATAAAACATATATAGGTTTGAAGTACTAAATAATCATTCAATGAACCACATTTTCCAAGTTACAAGTGAGGTCACTATTGTACTTGCTTATCACACATTACATGATTCACATAAAATCTAACTCATAGTAGAGAACTACATAAGTTTGAGGCCCTATTAAAAGTATTTAATATGTAGGAAATTATCATTGAAATAGAGGTATTTGGGGTAGATTGGCACTATGTGCCCACTAACCCTCTTTTCCCACAACTAATATAAAGATGAATAAATAGGGTTTTCTCATTTGTAAAGGAACAATAGTCTATGACCCAGATTTGAACACCCAAGAGTGAAGGTGACACAAAACCCAAAAGCATCTAGGTGGTTTCATCTATTTTTATCAATTATTCTATACTAGACACATGTGTCCAAATTAGTTAGTAGCATTAATACAACCATCCCAGGTCGATGTAAGTATTTGTAGTTATAGAGGCACAATTTCCATAATCAAAAAAATATTACAAAATCTAGATCTAATCCAATTTATACCTATTTGAGATCTATATCTATATTATCATTATAACTAACTATCTTTTTTTCATTATTATTGTAGTATCTAGCATAACTTTACTTTTTATCTTTGGCATCTTGGCATAATAAATTTAGTATATGTTATATCTAAGTTTCACAAATAATTGTCATGATCTAGAGATAGTTTACCATCCTTGTGCCCTAGGTTATATATTCCCCCTTTAACCCTAGATCCCCTTAATCTATATTTTAAGGTTAAATATTTGGTAAACCCAATATTTGAACATAATTCTTACCTAAGTACAACATATAGTATGTTTCTTACCTATTTTGTCATAATATTTTTATTATTTATCACTCTTATCATGGATTAAATTGATTTATTTGATGAATATGATTAAGATAATCTCAAAATTTATATCAAAGAAGGGGTAAAAATTGATTACTCTTATATTATTCCAAATCCTAAAGCATCTAATATCAAATCTTTGAATGGTGGTAGCTACCATCCCTGTAATCAAGTCCATGCTAACACCATTTCAAGAGATGAGTTGATCCATCTTAAGGAAGATAAATATCCTTTACTATTATTCCCTACACCACCATCATTTAATTTTGGCCTTTGATATTTGATAAAATATAGATAAAAAGGGTAAGGGCTGGGGAAACATGAGAAAGGTATAACCCACCCTATATATATTAAATATAATATAAATCAACAAGGATTTGGATTTAAAAAAATCCTTGAGTCACCAATAAGGTAAGTCATCTAATTATTTCCTTCATGCACATTCTACCACAAAAGTGGATACATATGACCAAGATGCTCCTTCATATGATCGTCAAAAGTTTTAAAAAATAGATAAATAAATTATGATTGATTTAAAAATAAATTATAAGGGGACATTAATTCAAACAAATTAATTCAAACCCCCATAATTCCCACATTTATAAATATTATCCCCCTTAGCAAAGGTGATGATTCTTGTTTCCCCTCATTTGACATTGAAAATTCACAAAAGGTTAAATAATACATCATGGAATATTTACCAAATCTCTCTCTAATACTAATTTCTATATCTCTACAAAAAGTGAATTAAATAAGATCTTCAAATGATATACCAAAGGTAAAATAATTCAGAGACCTAATACCATCACCAAAGTATCCTAAATTTAGTGATTCATAACTTGCACTTATTATCCCTGAGGATGATGATACTCATATGCCTAGATTCAAGAGAGGTGGTGGATTAGAATAAATGATAACACCTATGAAAAACACCATAATTATGATGAAGTATCCAATTTCTATGATGATCAGTATTAGGCATATTCAAAAATAGGTTTTTATACTTCAAATGCAAATGGTTTTACATAATACTAATGCAAATGTTATTTGATTCAATAATCAACCTCTTGCACACTGTATACTTGAATATCCTTATCCAAAATATGTTCAACTACTATATTTACTTCTATTTTTGAGTCATAAGGACATTTTCAATTGCATGATTAACTATTTATATTCTTTTGGTCAATGCATAAAAGATGACAAACTATTACTAAAAGTATTCCATATGAGCATTTCTGATGAGGCTCATAATTGGTTATATATCCTAAAAAAACATTCCTTAACCACTTTCACACCATTAAAAGATGTATTATTCATGGATTTAAATATACATAAGGTTCCAAAACTTACATTAGAATAGCTACACAATTTCAAACATCGTGATGATGAATCCCTTCAAGATTATACTATTCAATTCAAAAGTACATCATATGATCTAGAATTTAGATCTTCATATTTGAAGTTACAATTCATATTTATTATAGGTATTCTTTCTCCATTGAAAGAAAGAGCATTGAATAAAAAATATGAGTTATTTACCCATTTATATGTGGATGTGCATAGATATGCATCATTCATCCTTACTCATCCAAAGGAACTTAACATATCCCCTACTAAGTATGATCATTTTATTCCTCACACAAAGGAGGGAGATGAATTACCAAAAAAACATTATGAAACAAAATGTGGAGTTCCTAATATTTATATGGGAGCTCTACAAGGTTTAATTAATATGGGACCAATCTAAGGTCTGCATCCTATGAAAACATCCTAAGGTAAAAAACCCAAAAAACATCCACATCAAAAATATTTAATAATCACATTATTCATGGATGGTGATTATTTTTGGAATAACCATATTTATCATACACAAACAAAAACTACTTGCAATATAAGATGATTTCAATAGCTTGGTTTTGATCTAAAAGATTTACAAATCAAAGGAGGTTGGAAAGACTCCTAGGGAAATATCACACTATCAATATATTGTGGTCCTAAATTGATTAGAACATGGGTTTGGGTTATGCCATAAAAATATCCATATGCATTTACAAAGGGATTTATTTTTCTCATGAAAGCAAAGTAATCCTTATCCCAAATGATAATATTGGTTCTTCTACTACACATTTAAAATGTGAGGAGGAGAATGCTATGCATCATTTAAACTTATCTAACCATGATCCAAACAATTTAAAAGATATAAATTATGGTTTCAAGGTCTTATAAATCTTGAAAATACATAAACAAAACTTCAAAAATTCAAAAATATGTTCAATTTTTGCATATCCTATTAGATCTTTGGCATATATGTTGTTGGTTCCATGTTGGTAGATGCAAATTTAGTATTTCCTATATACACGTGTTTCACACATATTTTGAGTGTGATTCAAGCATACACAAATACATGATCTATGCACTTTTAAATGTTAGGATTTCCCTCTAATCACATAATCAGGATGTTAGGGGAATCTACCTATTTGATCATGATACATCTAGGTTATATCATTTTATGGTCACTTTACACTATCATGTTTGAACTCATATATGTACTTACACATGCCTTTCTCCATGCTTATATTTTTCATAGTGTACTTGTTATGCTATGTACTTGACATTTTTTACTAACACATATATCCAAGGTCTTGTATGCTATGTTTATTCTTGTTCATTATGATTTCATGTATGCACTTCCTTTTGTGTATTTATTTGATAATGTATTTCTTGTTTGAGAATTTGAATATGCTCCATTGTTTGTAGCCCATGCCTTTATTTTCCTCTTTAACATTTTAATGTCATTTATTATTGTATGTTGACATTTGAATATGCCATTCTTTTTTTTGGACATTTTACTAAGTCATGTCCCTTAAATTGTGTGGCATTTGAACATGCATCTTGTTTACAATCTCCTTAAACCTTTATCTCTTGATTTGATTTTTGAGTACTCTTGTGTGTGTGCTTGATTTCTTATTGAGATTATATTGTTAGTATCTAGATGTTTCCATGATCTACATAATGTATCTTAGGACTTGGTGTGATCATGTTTTTCATGCTTAAATGACATATCTATTTATACATGTTCCCTCTATACGTTACATGATACATTCACATCTTACATGGTTATCTTATCCTTTTAAGGTTAGGTAACTACTACTTTATACTTCCCTTATCTATTAACAGGGGCATGCCATTGAGGCATAAATTCCACATTACTTAAAAGATTTAGATAGTGGGGGAATGTTTTGGAAACATGTTAACCACACATACACCAATTTTTAATTTTAGATATATAGTGGGTGCATGTTTTGGAAACTTGTTCTTCACACTTATTTAGTATACAACATACCTAAATTGTAATGGGGACATGTTATGTGATGTAGAAGCATCAAGTTAGGAAACAACAATTTTATATTTTGGTCAACAAGAAGTCAAAGGTGGTCAAAGTTGAGAGTAAATGAGTGTAAGTGACCTTATTAGGTCCATTTGTGCCTTAGAAATCCATTTGGAGTCATAAGTTGAGTTATGTGGTCTATATTTGTTTTCCCTCCAAAATTAGTCATTTAAAAATTCAAATATTGAAAGTGAGCCTAAGAGGGTAGAATACATGTATTGGAGTGTTTATATGAGTAAATTTAATTTTTTAGGTATATTCAAGTCATGAGACAAGGTTTTTAATACATTTCATGTTTGTATCTTGAGACAAGTCATATGCATAAGTGTAAAAGCATTCTTGAACATTGGGTTCAAGAACAAGAAGTGGTTTTGTAACTATTTTGAGAAAGGTCCTATATTGAAAATAAGAAAAAATATTAATTTGAGAGATAAATAGCATAATAATAAGGTTTGTTCTCTCCAAGAAGAGAGAGGATAATATGAGAAGGACATTTTGTATGAAAACTCCTTAAGGAAAGTGACAGGGTCTATAATAGGCCAAATCTTGTAATGATTTTAAGATTTCAATGAATATGAAAGGAAAAGAATTCTATGTGTTTGCATTATATAATAATAATTATATTACCATGAACATTATATTATCTTTATAAGGTACATGATATGTTAATCTTGATAATACCTTATAAGGTTGTAGGCTATTAGTTGGTAAATGGTGACATTCAAGGAATGGCTGTAGATCACAGTCTTACAAGAAAGGTATTTGAATATTTACCTTTGAGTTAACAAGATAATATTCCTTGTGACATATATCTCTATGTATTTTGGAATGAGATAGAACTTTAAATAATGGTGAATCCCCATACAAAAAAATAAAAACCCAGTGTGAACTCCCTATTTAAGGTGTTGTATGTGTTATCTCACTATTAAGATATGGGAAGCAGTTAATTGTTTCTTGAGATAGAAAGGTGGAAAATGGAACTGATGTTCTAAAGGTAAACACATGTGTGATGATAGAAAATGCTTGAATACAAGGTGGTATTACAAAGGTATTCAGTTAAATAAGAATTTAGTCCTTGCTATCAAAATAAACCCTATTATATACTCCATGACACCTATTTTGGTAGATGTTGGAATAGACATACATTGATAGAGAGAAAGGATCATTATGATATCAATTTATTTATTTGATTATCCATGAAATAACTTATGATAATCATTGAGATAAATAAACCTCAGAATGACAATTGACAGTATACAGACCCTAGTTCTTCACTTACATTGTTGCTTTCTAAACTCTAAAAAATAATTTAAGGAATTAAAATAAATAGAGAGTTCTTGTCCTTAATAAAGTTTTAATAAGTTTATGGAGAAGTTATAAAATTCCTGAAGTCTTTCCCTACTTGATATACAATTGTTGATTGACTAATAGTGACTTAGTATTATAGAAGGAGACCCTATTTCTTACTTAGTTGCATTCAAAATTGGATAGAAGAACCCAAAAGAGTGAGTGGACATTGTAAGAGTGGATTTGATGAAGGAATTGAGTTGAGTGAAGTTTAATAAAGTATCTAGGAAAAATTAGGATGCATTTGAAGGTGAGTAAAAGAAGGAAACCTTACATAGTCCCCAAAGAGAGGGTATAGGTGACTAAGATTCATGGATTATATAAATTTAATGCATTTAATGAGGTCCAATACCAATTGGATATGATATATGAGGTAAATTAAAACCTAACCAATTTTGATTGAGATTTTGAAATATTATGAAACTCAATTTATTTAATTATGCAAGCTCTCAACATGTGCAGGTTGGATAAAACCATAAAACTAGGATTTAGTCACTTTTGAGAGATTTAATTAGCAAAAAAATGCCAAATTTTTCACCTGAGCATATATAAAGAGTTTAAAATGGTTTTGAAGTGACATAGTATGACATTTTATAGGAATTGATAACTAAGTGCAAATAGGGCTTAAATTAGGCCCAATTTGGGGTAACTAAAAGGCATACAAGGTCAATAAGGGGTGAAATACATTGAGATATGTATTATAAATTTATTATGGGTTGAAAATAGATAAAAAATAATCCTAAATTACTAATAATCCTTTAATAAAATTGATAGGTGGGTTAAATCACAGGTCAGGTCCAAAAAAAAGACTACAAGTTTATGTTGCCAATGAGAATAGTGAAGGAGGGAATGTGTATTGAATAATGTTTGAGTGATTAAGAGAATCCAAACTAGATGGTATATTACCATTTAATGTCATATAAGATAATATATAGTGATATTGAAACCTAAATCAATAATTCATTTGAAACCTAGAGCTTAATTATTTAAAGAAAGCTAGTGAGAGTAAGAAGGACAATTTGAGTAAAGAATGGATTTATAGAAGTAAAGATTTCATGTAATTGATATATATGGGAATGAATGTCCTAAATTTCATAAAAAATGGTGTAAGAAAATAAAAATAGATATATACATACTCAATAAGGCTATCAAGCCCAAGATTCAAAAGAGAGGTATCTAGCTTGATGTAAGGGTGACCAAAGAAGCATAGTAATAAGAAGAGAAATTAAAGAATATAATAGATAAAGATGATATGTGGATGAATTATACCCAATATATTTGTATCATCTGGTATTAGAGCAAGGCAAGGTATGCTTTGGTAAATTCTATTTTACATTCTTTCCAAATTATTAATTTGAGATGAATGCATAGAGCTAGGAGATATGTATGAGATAAAAATTATAGGGTGTTAAGGGAGAAGAGGATTTTTAGGTATGATTTGTTAATTTTATAATATAGGAGGATAAGGATAATAAAAATAAATAAAAATCCCCAAAGTCCTTTGATAATTACAAGAAACTAGTCAACGAAAGACTAGAAAAGAGAGAAAAAGAGAGCATTGAAGCTACAAAAGAGAAGAGGAAAGAAATAAGAATCCAAAAGAGATTCAATAGGATTAAGAATAGATCCTAGATATAGGAATAAATAAGAATAAATTCCAAAAATAGGTCTAATAGGAAATATTGATAGACTTGCTAAGATAAAGGATTAAATAAACCAAGAAAACAAAGAGGGATGGAGGAGATGGATATAGAGAGAAGTGGAAGAGATAATAGAATAATTAGGGAAATAAGTAGAGAGGATTGATATCATGATGAAGCTCATAAGATAATAATAAATTCAATGGATAGGTTTACATATGAAGAGGAGAGTAAAGTGGCTACTAGAGTCACTTATGAGAAGAAGACACAAGAAAGGTATCTCAAAAGATGAGAAGAAGAATGAGAGAGTAGCCCAAAGAGGCATGAGAAGAGACATGTTTCCAATTGAGAAAAAAAAATATATATATATATAAGAGGGTTCTCATTTAAGATAAAAACAATAATATATAAGTGTAAAGGAGAGCACAAAATAATGAAAAAAAGGAGAGATGGAATATGTCTATACCAAAGACATTCCAAGAGACTATATGGTCTCTAGTTTTGTATGATAACATTAATTTTGAGTTTGTGTTTTTAGGTATGATAATAATTTGGTGAATGAAATTCATTAGACCTTAAATTTGATGAATAATGGGACAATAATATTACCCATCAAGTGGCAAGAAGATGACAAAGAGAAAGAACCCTTTGAAGGAGATATGAAGATGAAGATTGAAGGAACATCACATGATGAAAATAAAGAGAAAGAGGAATATTATGATGAATTTACATGCATAAAAAATAAAATAAAGGAGATGGTACACTAATAAGACAATAAATCCACCTAATAATACTTGAAATTCATTCATGAAGACATAAATAAAGAGACAAGCTTGTAACAGTTGCCATTAGAGGTAAATGAGTGTTTTAATGTTATGTTTGATTGCATATATGAATAAGACAAAGATAATATATAGATTGAGGAAAGAAATGATAGATTACAACCCTCATGGAGAGCTTAAGGGCATGGTTATGTGTGGCCTAAGTGGATAAAACAAACAAGTGAAGAGAAGAAGGAGATGAACCTCAAATAAGAGGTCAAACAAAACAAAATCATGAGTGAAAGTAAAGCACAAGTGTGGAGACAAAGTATAAATGGTAGAGTACATCAAGTTGGAATGATAGATGACTAAGGCATGAGGCATGAGAGAGATTCAAAGAGAGGCAAGTGACATACCAATAAGATACAAGGAAGCAAGTGGGTTATGAAAAAAGAAAATAGTACAAGAGAATCAAGTTGCAAGTGCACTCCAAGCAAGAATGAAGATTAAAGAAGTTGACAAGCCTACAAAGCAAACAAGCAAGATGGTACATATAAACCAAACCAAAGAAAATAAGTTACAACCAGATGCATGAATAAAAGAAGATGAGTATTTAAGAGATTTATTTTCCAATGTTGTATGTGATTATTCATTTGAATTTGACTCCAATCATGAAGACATATTGTATGTGGACATAATGACATTGATGAAAGAGAGTGTAGCAAAGCAAGATGAGGAAGCATCACCTCAAAGAGTGATTATAAAGTATGATGTATAGTATGAAGAGGTTGATAATACTCTAAAAATGGAAGGAGTCTAAAGAGAATACAAAAAATAAGATGACTAAGAAAATGAAGAGCAATGCGAACCAAGGTTTGATGAATCAAATTAATAGATTGATGCATTCAAATTTCAAGAGGAATTGAGAATGTAGATGACATGTTTAGTTAGTTAAAGGAGCTGAAAATAGGTGATTTACAATAGGTAAAGATAAAATAATAACTCCAATAAAAATCAAATGAGGATCAACAAGAAAATCATAATAAGTTGTGTATACAAGCAAGCAAATGGAGCATAAAGAAGATAATAAGGTGAGATATACATTTAGGTAACTTAAAACTAAGTTTAAATTGGATAAAAATGAATATGGAAGGCCAAATATTGGTCAAATAACAATTTACTATGGTGAAGATGAAAGGAATAAAAAGTTGCTTTTGCATAATGAGCAAGGTGATAAGAAAAGGCATCAAAATGTCATGGAGTTGAAAGAAGAGGGAGAAAAAGAGAGTGTGGATTAGAAAAAGATAGAGCATAGCATGCATAATAGGCCATTAGAGCCTAGTAAATAAGGTGATAGCATGAATAATCCACAAAAAACATTCTATAGGAAAGAATCAAATAAGATTCATGAGGAAACAAGATATCAAACAAGCATAAGCAAGAGGAATAGGCACCATTTGTTTGTAGCTGAGTATGATGGAGAGAAAAATGAATTAGAAAAGGTTGAATATGTAACAAGTAAGGAGCTAAAATATATGGAACACTTCATGAAGATAGAAGATGCATGGATAAGAAGGCTAGATAAATCTAAAAAGAAGAAAAGCAAGAGTTTGGCAAAGAAAAAGGAACTAGATAAGATTGTAGACACTCAAAAACTGCACAATTTTAGATGTTGAAATGCCTTGAACCCCTACCTGACCTTGAAGCTATTTGACCACCTAGTTGACTTATCCCATTTATTAATTTACTAAATTAACCTTTTAATTCACCTTATTTTAACTTATTTTCACCCATTTTTCCTTAGACACTCAACTATTGATGGTTAGCGTAACCATCAATGGTCAGGTCATCAAACCTGCTTTAAAGCCAATTCTAGTTATCTACAAGATAATCATGGCATAATTTATAAAATTCCCTTATGCGGTGCTAATAAGATTTAAATAATTGTAATATGTAACTTTATCTTCCATCCTGATTAGCAACTTCCTTCTACATAATTAGTAACTTCATCCTATAAAATGAGAGAAGTAGGAAGTGAAAAAGAGGGAGAAATCCACAAATCCACATCCAAGCTATCAAATCTACTTGAAAAGGTATCCAACATCCATTCAAAAAGCAAGTATCATCAATGGAGACTCAAACATCTATTCAAATTGCTTTCAAATGCTAAAGTACTATCACTCTGGCCAAATTTCTTCAGCTATATAGTAAGTCATAAGTAAATTTTGTACTTGTTTCTTCATTGCATTTCATTTTACCCTAACCTAATCAAATTCATATTTTAGCCTGCTATTTCTGACCAAACCTATATTCTAACCCACACTTGACCATCTACCAAATCTATAATTCCCTTTTAAAACATTTCTATAATTATAAAGGCAACTATTAATGGTTAGCCCAACCATCGATGGTCACCTCAACCATCTACCATCACCCAACCACTGACGATCAACATAAACACCAATGGTTCACCCAACCATCAATGGTTACTATGTAAAAATAACAAGTTATTTTTAGTCCCTTTACCTCAATCAAACCTTGCTTTTTGTGTTCCTGCCTGCTCATAAAGACTTTTCTGATTTTCTAAATCTGACCCTAACTATTTTAACATGAATATTGACCCATTTTTGTTATTTTTAGTCATTTATTTAACAAGCATTTTAATTTTTTCTTCTTACATACATTTACTTTCATGTTGTTGAATGCAAGTATTCTTTCTTTTCATCTACATTAAATTAATTTTTATAAACAATGGATTGACAACCTCCTAGCAAGCATACACTTCTTGGATCTAGCTCATGCTAGGTAGTCCACTCAACTATATTAATAACAAACCCTTTTTCTAGTGTATTTCTTATCTACAAGTTATTCCTTTCTAGCTAAATAGGAGTTCTCACCATCATTTGGATCACATTCATACTTTTATCAGGTATTCCTTTACACACCCCTTTTACTAGTTTCTTACTTGCTTCCAAATTAAGAAATGAGTGGAAATTAAGAGAAACATTTTAGCATGCCTGGTGGGACTCAGCCTCCCATTTATTCCTTTATTCTACTCTCATCTAATTAAATCTAATTTTTTTTGGGATTAAAATAAACCTTTTACATACATTGATTGCTTGCTTGTTTTCATTCATTTAGTAACTTAAAATCAAAATAATTAATCATAGTTTTCACTCTTGTATCACACACTTCTTCCAAACCACATAATTAATCAACCCATCAAAACCAACTTGAGACAAGGCCTGACTAGAATTTCATCACCTAACGGTAAACCTTACCCTTTCCCTACAATCCTACTTAGAGGTCATTACCAAGGGGAGAACTAAATCAACTCTCTAGTTGAGTACAAACTCTAAAATTTAGTATATTTTAGCTAAGCACCTGAGACCTTTATCATTGTGGTGTGTGAAGTGAGGGGGTAGGCCCCAATATCAAGCCATGTACTAAAGGTCAACATAGATTTCTCTCTTGAGCACCTAAATGCAACCTAAAACCAACCTTAGATCTCCTTTTTAGTACTTGTTCTACAAACCAAAAGTTCTTATTCACACTTTTTAAGGAATAATCCAAAAGTGATTTAAAAATAATCCTAAGTTGTTAAACACACTTTAGTGTATGTTTGATTTCCTTGAGATCTTTTCCTTTTTCTTACTTTGTGTTTGAGTTGTGAGTTTTCTTTTCTTTTCTTTTCCTCTCATGGTCTTTACTAGGCAACAATTGAGGAATAAAACCAACCAATAACCACTTATTCCTCCATGGACTATAATTATAATTTTGAGAGTTCCCCTCATTTTCTCCCCCTCTTACCAAGCCTTTAATTATTGTTGAGGGTGATCTGGATTTAGCTGCCTTCCTCAATAACAACCCCATGGCTCTTCAGCATTACCTAAACACCTTATCTAACTATACCCCTTTTACATTGGTTCCTCCTATGGATCTTCCATATGGTATGCCTCCACATCTTCTAGTGGGTGCCACCTCAACCCAACCCATACTCACTCAAGCCTCTTCTTCTTATAATATCCCACCTACTACCACTCCTCAAACTCCATCCATTATCCCAAACAATAACCAAACACTTACTACCCCAATCAATACCTTCAACATTGGATCGACCTTACCTCTTATCACCTATACTCCTTCTATGGGGGTATATTCTATCCCTATTTCTACTATCCCCTTATTTCAACCAACCAAAAAATTTCTACCCCACTTCAGAGTTTGGTACTTTCTATACCTCAAACATTTCTACCTATAAGTACTAGAGTTACCACCCACTAAAAACCAACTAGCACTTTCATACCTCCAACCCAATCTATATCCATACCACCATCCAGCAACCCAAAAATACCTCTAAACCATCCCATATCAGCCCCTGAACAAGTACCCATGACATCTTACCCATATGTTTCTAACCCATAAGGATACATAGAACCTTCCACCTAACCATTTGTGCAAATCAACCCTTATGTGGCACCATCCCAACGTCCTATGACTGCTTACCAATATGTGGCTTATTCATCACCCTCTGTCACTTATCCATACATTATTGCCACCCAACCTTAACAAATCTTACCACCTAATTATGCAGCTTCCCAAACTAAAACAGATTTAGTCAAGATGTTAATAGACAAAATGACCAACCTAGAGTCATCTATATTCGGGTCTTATAACCCTTTATCCTATGATCAAATATGTGATAAACCCATCCATCCATCTATTTCTATCTATTCTTATCCTCCTCAATGGGAATTACCCAAGTTTTCCAAATTTCAAGGCAAGGAGGATCCCCAGAAACATTTAAGATCATTTCATCATTCTTATTATTTGATTGCATATGATGATGCTTTCCTCAATATATTCCCCATGTCTTTATCAGGACTAACCCTTTATTGGTATAGTGCTCTTACCAAGCACTCAATCTTTTCATTATCCCAATTGGCCCAAATATTTTAGAGCACTTCTTAGTAAATATATCTAGAAAGGTTTCTATTACCGACCTCTATTCTATTAGGTAATTTGATGATGAATCAATTGCCAATTTTGTAGCCAGATGTAGAGCTCTCATTAACTAGATTTATTTCTCCTTACCCCAACCTGAGTTGATTGAGCTCTTCTCTTAAGGTTGTGCCAAGTATATTAACCCCACTCTTCAAGTTAAAACTTTTAGAACTTTTGATGAGGCATTCACCATGGCACGTAAAATTGAAAACTAAGCCATTGACGAAGGGAAATTGAAACTATGAAACAAGAATTCTAGATTTAAACCCAATGAAATTTCCTCCACAAAACCACTAACCAATCCAACCATTCCACTAATAAAACAAAAGCATCTACAAACTTAGTTGTCCTAAAAATTGCCCCACCACCAATTGTCAACCAACCCCATCAAAATAATTCTTCCACCTTTTCTAACTAGCAAAACTGAAACCAAAACTGAGCTCTTCCAAAATAGTATATCCCCATAGGGAAATATTATGCTTCAATTTTGGAAAAATTTATCAAAGCTAACATCATTCAAATTCCACCTATCAAACCACCCAACAATTCAATGCTTCTCACCTCGTGCCTCATTTCTACAATGAAAATGGCCATTGTGCCTTTCATCAAGTTATAGGAAATGATATTAGTAGGTGAAATACCTTCAAAAGTCTTGTCCAAAGCTTAATTGATAGTATAAATCTTGTGTTTAATAATCCTAATACACCTCCTAATTAGTCCCTTGACATCTTCTGTAAACCTTTTTGTAATCATGCTCCTTCCACCCATCACCATGAAAACAAAATATAATCATCTAACTCTCATGAGGTATATATGATCAAAATTATTATTAGTGAGCCCGTTATTGAGGAGACCACTACCACAATTAATTATTCCTCCATTTCACTCATGGAAGTAGTGGGCTCACCTTCCATTCATTTGGATACCCAAACAAAGGAATCTACCACCCCTCTCTCTTCACTTGATGATACCTTAGCTTTATCTACCTCTCCTTTGATGGAAATTCTGAAGGAGACAACCTTTGCTTTAACCATCTCTTCTTCTTCAACTTCACCCATTAAAGTGGTAGAACTACCTTCCATTGTTTTGGACACCCAAATAAAGGAAGCAACCATGTCCATACCTTCACTGGAGGACACCATACCTACCTCCCAAATCATATAACCATCCATTCTCTATTTGAAAACCATCCCAAAAGAAGAGATTACCTCATCCACCCAGCCACCAATTTTGGAACCTTTCATCAAAAACAAAGATGAAGGAGCCATTCCATCTCCTCCACCTAGGGGATTAATTTTTGAAACTAATGAATAAATAATAAAACCCATCGACAAACCCTTTTCTAGACTAGTTCAAAGTCTAGAGTTCACTTCTCAACCCAACTTTAATAGAGCCACCTTTTGGCATTGTCTTAGGCTCCCTTATAAAAACAAATCTGAGTCATCAACCTCACTTGAATCCACCCTTAAACCCATTATTATCACTTCATAAAATACCTATTTTTTCCAAAACAATAAGTGAACCATCCCAACCACCTCCATTTAATATTTTTGAATCACCTTATGCTTCTCTTACCAAACCTATCAAGAATCTAGGAATTCTTATTACACCTAACCATACTCACCCTTCTTTGAAGTTGGACTTAACCCCATCTAGTCTACAAAAGAAACCCTTAGATAAACTAATTAAAAAGGTAGATTTACCCAAACCTATACCTTGAACTAGACCCATAACACTTCCATCCAACATACCTTATATCTTAGGACCCCATCGTTATACCATCTCAACTACCTATTCTTCCTCTAGTAAACCATCCCCCTTTTCTCTACCTATGCCTACACCTATCAAAGCATCTAGTTCTCCATCATTACTAACTAACCTATCTACCTCCACTTTCCCACCTATATCTAAACCCTCATCATCCAAATCTTCCACTCTCAAATCATTTATGCTAAAGCCAACCATAACTAAGAAATCCCAACCACAAATTAAAACCATTTCACCACCTATAAAGTCTAAGGTGGAAACTAATTCTAAGAAGGCTCCCATCCATAAAAATATAAACCAATCACCTCCAACACCTTTAAATGAATATTAATCAACTATATTACAAATGTTGTTGCAAATTTTTTCCATTATCTTACCACCTATCAAACCATTCTACCCTTGTAATACCAAACCCTCCTAGTTTAATGATAACTTGATCTGTGCATACCATAGGGCATCGAGATATGACACAGAGAATTATAAAGCTTTCCAAACACTTATTTGTAGCCTATACAATGAGGATGATATATTATTAGATGAACTTATTTTACCCCCATTACCAACTCAATTTACAAACCAACCTACCTAACATTTACCTACTCCCCCACCCTTACTCAAGAGTGAGGAGGAGGAACCAAAGCAACCATTAAACCTGGCAAATCCCCCCATCCACACTATTAATATGGTTACCTGATCTTGGGCCCAATAGAATGATAAGGGAAAATCCAAAGTGTCTATTCCATAGACATACACTTCAACCCCTCAACCCACCAACCAAACCCAAACACCTTTACTTACACCTTCACCTATGCTACACCAAAACCCAAAGTATCCATTTTTCTAGCATCTCCCTCCAACCCTTATAACTCCATCCAATGTATCATGTTGAAATAACTTCATTAAACATCAGTGAAAATGAGCCTTTATTATCTAAACACCACCTCACCCCACCATCATTAGACACTGATAAAGGCTCTATAATCTACAGAGGTTTAACCAGATGACCCTCAACCTCTTGTACCCTTTGTTGGATCCCTCTAAATTTTTTTCCTTCATCACCTTTCAGGATTTTGAAATACCTCATGTTCATCTAGAGGATTCTAATCCTCCCCTCTTCATCACTGTGTACATCAATCAAACCTACATCAAAACGGTGATGATTTATGGAGGAGCTAGTATCAACATTATCTCCTCTCATGTTTATGACCAACTTCAGCTACCCAAGAAGATCATGTTAGAAAGCATAGTGATCCTTAGCTCCTTTAATGATACCATGGCCACTACCTTGGGGATAGTTATCCTGTATATCCACTTGGGACATCATACCATTTCCAAATTGTTTTATTTAATAGAGGGAGAGTCTCAATAAACTATGTTACTTAGATTCCCTTAGATCCATGCCATGAGTTGTATCCCTTCTAACTTATATTGATATGTCAAATTTGAGCATGAAGGTCAATTTATTACCATCAAAGCTAACCCTAGTCCTTTTACCTCTTGAAATATGACATAGCATTCGAATGATGATTTTATTCCTCCCTCATCTATCTCACTAGTAACTACTAATAACACTACCTCATTGCTAACAAAAACCCATAACACTCCCATCCATACTAGTGATGAAGCCTTGACTAGATCATCTATCTTTCTTCATAAATCCCTATAGAGGACTCCTTGGAACCCATGTTACAACGTCTCTCACTTGTGGAATATCACCTTTTAGTCTTGGATGCTTACCTTAATCTGTAAGAATATGAGAACCTCAAATATGACCCTTCCTATAATCCTAAAATTATAACCATTATCCCTTTCAAGATCCCCAACCATCAAACAAATTTCATATATGGGGGACTTGATTATCCACTTCTCACTTTTGTTACTACTTCATCTATCTGACCATTCACCTTCGACTTATCTTATCTCAACAAATTAGTATTTTCCAAAGCCTACCTTTATAGGTGTTCTTGAAAGGGGTTTGGTCTTAGACTTTATGAATAGGGGCCTCATGAGCTACCCATAATCAAAACCCAAAAACCTCATGAGTTATTTAGCCTTGGGTTCATGCCACCAAAAGAACCCACCTCTCCAAAACCCATCACCCCTATCAATGAGGATGTTTCATCCTCACCAACCTCACCTTTCCCAAAGTCTAAGGACTTTGATATCATCCCATATAATTTTTTTAAATCAATAACATTAGTTTGGGGCCTTTGATCTACCAAAAGGATAGTTAAACTAAAATCCTTCCTCTCATCCATCTTGAAATGATAGATAAATATTCTCCTACCATCAACACCATCCAACATCAAGATGATGATTCCATTCTCACCTACCTCGATATGGGGGATTCTTCTATCCATAAATCTATTCCTCCTGAAAACCAAACCATGTTGAATGAATCCACTATCAATGTCAACTTAGGTAATCAAGATAACCCTCATATCATCAATATTAGCCAACCCTTAAATTCCATGGAACAATAAGATTACCCTTATTTCCTTCATGACCATAACATATAATTTTCTTGGTCCTATCATGATATGCTCAAAATTGACCCTTATATTACCCAACACAACATTGTCACCCATCCTGAAGTTAAGATAGTATGGTAGAAACTTTGTAAGATGCATCATTACATAATCCTTATTATCAAATAAAAACTTCAATGACTCTTATCCATAAACTTTATTCAGCCCATTGACTATCCATAATGGGTTTCTAACATCATTCCTATCATGAAACCCATTTGGGGACTTTGCCTGTACATTGAATTTTGTGACCTCAACCTCTCTTTCCTAAAGGATGACTTTCATTTGTGAACATTGACCAACTTGTTGATATTACATCTAGCCATGAGATGTTATCTCTCATGGATGGTTTCTTTGGATATATTAGATCTTGATTACCCCTAAAGATTAACATAAAAATTATTTTATCACTCCATGGGGAACCTTTTATTATAGGGTCATTCCTTTTGGTCTGAAGAACACTAGAGCAACCTATCAATGTGCCATGACATACATATTTCATGATCTCATCCATAAAATTGTAGAGGACTATGTGTATGATCTCCTTGTGAAATAAAAACACCATAAAGATCACCTAGGCATTCTCACCATTATATTCAACCAACTAATTCATTTTCATGTCAGGCTCCACCCTAAGAAATGCATTTTTGGGGTCCTATTTGGAAAGCTTATTGGATTTATCATCTCTTTTTGAGGAATCAAAATAGACCCTGACAAAGTCAAAAAAATCTTGGATATGCCTCCTAATACTAACCTTAAGTAACTCTACAGCCTATAGGGGAAGCTCTAATCCATCCATCACTTCATCTCCCAATTATTAGATAGATGTCAACCCTTTCACCATATCCTCAAGAAAGACACCTCTTTTAAGTAGACCAAGGATTGTCAACAAGCCTTTGATTTAATCAAGGAGTACCTTCTTTATCCACCTATCCTCATCCCTCCTAGAGAATACCAACCCTTCTACCTTTATATATCTACCATGAACCATTCCTTAGGGGCAATTCTTGTTCATTGTGATGAAAAGAACAAAGAAAAAGTCATTCACTACATTAGCCACACCCTTATAGAATATGAGACTCAACATAATCATGCTGAGAAACTTTGCCTCACATTAATATTTGTGGCCTCTAAACTCTATCATTACCTTCTTAATCATAAAACTTGTGTCATCACTAACACTATCCCGCTCAAGTACATGCACTCTAAACCATACCAAAATAAGCATATGGCTAAGTGGATCATGCTACTAGTTGAGTTTGATCTTGAGTTCATTCAAAAAAATTCCATTAAAGGGTAAGTAATCACTAACCAATTGGCCAAAGCTCCTCTACCATACAATCAACCATTTCCTTTGACATTTCCAGATGAGTCCATTGCAACTCTTTCTTAGGAGGAGCCTACCTACCGAATGACCATTTTTTTGATGGCTCCAAATGCCAACATGATGGGGGTGCTAGATTTATTCTCATTCCCCTTAATGGTGAACCTCTTCCCCCTTCATTTAAACTTTAATTTGAGTGTACTAACAACATGGTTGAGTATTTCAACCCTAGTCATAGGTTTCCAAAATACTATAGCTTTGGGAGTTAGAACCATTAGTGTTTTGGTGATTCCCAACTTGTGATCAACCAGGTTAAAAAATATTATTATGGTAAAAATGATGTCTTAATAAAGTACATGTAACACATAGATGTACTCTTAGCATCATTTGATCACCACCTTATCTAGTCAGTTCCTTGATCTACCAATAAGTTCATAATATGATGACTTCCCTGGCTTCCCAAATCCCATCTCAACTTGTTTAATCTAAATTATTTATCACCATCCATTGATTTATCACACCTTCATATATTAGTTTTGACCTTCCCATCATTTTTAGTGTGGAATCATCTCCTTTTGACATTTGGTATGACTAAACTTTTTGTTAGGGAATCCAAGAACAAACACACTTGTTCTGATCCCACTTGTTAGGATCTTGCTCCTTAGAAAGAGCACAATATGATTACCAAATATAAGCAATTAAACATGTGGAAATAACCAAAAGCACAAGTAACTATAATTCACAAATAGCACAAAATATGAGAGACAATACACTATCTTGTATGAACACTTTACAAAAAAGAATAAAATAAAGAGCCGCCACACTCTTCCACCTTATAGAGGCTTCCCACACCTCAAGTGTATAGTAATTCTTCTTCAAAACACTCTCCTACCAAAAATGGTCCCAACACACAACTCACACATAGAATTGGTGTTCACCTCTCCAACCAGTCAATAATAACCCTGCTAGTAGACCAAGCACTCTATAGTACTTCAAGTTGATCTCCCATGAACTTGCAACCTAAAATTCAATAGACCATACTCACACATGTAGATCTTCTATGAGCTTGCAACAACCTGAAACTCAATGATCTTACAATGGAAGGAACTTCCTTGCCTTCCTTTCTAGCTCATACTTTATACAATACATGCCAATGGGTCTATAAATAGATCCCAGACTTAAACAATAACTTAGACTCTTAATTTGGAATGAATATCCATGCAACTCAAGACTCTAACTGGCCTTTACATGCAAACACTCCGTTCACTTAACTAACTGTTTGTGGAACGAATAGTTCTGGAACATAGAGGTGACCGACGTCGGTCCCTGCTTGCCTAGTGCTGCCGATGTTGGCCGACTTCCTACCAATGCCAGTTGACTTCTGCACTGATCATGACCGACATTGTTCATGCTGCCGATGCTTGTGCTTTTGGATCTTTAGCAACCTCCATTTCTTTGTCTGCATCAAGTTGAAGCTTTTAGCTCCACAACCTAACAATCTCCCACTTGGAGATAAACAACTACAATTATACATGTACCTGTACACCATCTAGTTTGTTCCCTTGGATCTGTATCCCTCCTCAAGATCACTCTTGAAGACCAACCACCACAAATCTTGTAGTGCAACACCTATCACCCAAATCACCTGCCACATTTGCATCTACAAACCATGTAGAAAATAACTTGACCCTGCATAGCATGTGCACCTGCTGCTGGTCCCTCTAAGAATCCACTAAACTACCCTCTAATGCTTCTTTCCCAGATTGGCTCCAAACTTGTGACAACTCCCACTACTTGGGAAAACTTAGGTCTATTACATACCATGCACTTAACCTCATTATGTGAATCAAGACACTGTTCTATGAACTATCCAACCATCGGCGTGCTAACCGGTCTCACACAATCATCCTAAAACAAAGTCAACCTATGACCTTCCATTTCCCTAGAACACACTCATGCCAAAGAATCTTGCTGCTCCCAGATTCTCCATGACACACCCCTGAACTAGCTTTACCTTTAGTTCAACAATACCTGTATATGTAACCCTGCAACAAGCACATCATATAGTAATAGGATAATGTAGCTAATATTATCCAACCTGGTAAAGAGAAACACAATGATCAAACCTCCATTATCTATAGCTTACACAAGACCATATACCCTGGCCTACCGTCTCACATATCTATTTCTACTCTTCTTCATCCTGAACATCCATTCATCTCTCAGTGCTTACTTCCAGCTGACAACTCCACCAAAAAACTCCTACTCGGTTCTCCTCCAAGGAATCAAATCCTCCATCCATGCCAAGCTCCCACTATTTCCTAGATCTACCTGCTCTGCTTCTTTAATAACTTCCTGGTCCTATACCATAAGTGAGCAACAAGTAGTGTAAAGAAGGGAAATGACAAATTTGAGGCTTACATACCCTTTAAGTCCTCCATATGGGCACTTGAGACTCCTTGATAGCTTGTTGTCCACCCAAAATTCATCTCAGTGACCGATGCCAATCACATCTCAGTCTGCACCCGACTGATGTCGGTTATCTGTGACTGCCTCATTACCAATGTCAATTCCCCCTGGCTGATGCCGATAGTTATCTACCCTGAGTCACCGATGTTGGGCTACACATAGCGGATGTTGGTCTCTGTCTGGACACCAATGCCAATTTTCCTGCCGACGTCAGTCTCTATTTTTTTTAGTGAGAACTGACCTTTTCCCACGAGCTCCTTTTGGATCAAACCCTTGTCCAAATCACCCTTGCTCTACTCAGAATTCTTCTACCCCTTGTGCTGAACTCTATTCGTCACCTTCTCCTTGAAAACCAAGGCTTTCATGTTCTTGTCACTAACATCAGATTCCTTAAGAAACATCACCTTCTTCTTCTACATACATAAATCTTGATCTATGCTCTTCAAATCTGAAAGCATACCCTTTGACTCAAGAACATGCATATCCTTCTTATTCATGTGACCAAGCCTATTAAGCCACATCTTTGAATCTACAGCTGAAGTAGATAACCTAGAAAGAGAATCAATAATACAAGTAGATAGATAAAGTGTACCTACTTTCTTACCTCTAGCTACAACAAGTGCACCCTTGGTAACCTTCCAAGAGTCCACTGCGAGAGTTACTGTGCAACCCTCATCACCCAAACTTCTTACACAAATCAAATTTCACTCCAGAAATGGGACATGCATGACCTCCTTTAACACCCATGTGTTACCTGCCTGTAATTTCAGCTTCACTTTCCCTTTGCCAACCATCTGACAAGGCTTACCATCCCCTAAATAAATTTCTCTAAAGTCTCCCTGGACATACTCATGAAAAAATTCCCTATTTGGGGATGCATGAAAAGAGGCACCATAATCTAAAACCCAAGATTCTACTTTATCCAAAGAACATACCAGAGCATCCTGTGTAATGAAATCTGCAACATCTGCTTCTTCTTCATGTCCTTCATGCTGATCTTCACCCGATTTTCAATCTCTCTTTAAGTGCCCTTGCTTTCCACATTTCCAGTAGGTTATTCTACCATACCTGGACTTGGATCTCTTGCCTATCTTCGACCTTGATCTCCCACGCTCTATCTTCTCTCTTTGCCTTCCTCTACCTTCCACACTCAAAGCATTTCCTGATGATTCACCTATGCTTTTCCTTCGTATCTCTTCATTCAAGATCACACTCATAATATCATCCACTTTTAAGATTTTAGAAGCAGATGCAGTATTAGAAACTACCATTACCAAACTCTCCCAACTTTTAGGTAATGAACACAAGATTAAGAGAGCCTTAATTTCATCATCAAAAACAATATTGACTAAACTTAACTGGTTTACCAAACCATGGAAATCACTAAGATGACTATGAACAGATCCACCTTCCAACATTTGCAAATTAAATAATTGCTTCATAAGAAATACCTTATTCAAAGCCGAGGGTTTTTCATATAAGTGCCAAAGATTCCATCAACTTCACCATTGTCTTACACTGTGATAAGCTGGAAATCATAGATGATGTAAGACTCAATCTTATAGATCCCAGAGCCTTCTGATCAAGAACCTCCCATTCTTCATCCTTCATATCCTGGGGCTTGCAATCAACCCCACCCAATTGTAAGTACAAATCTTTTTGATACAGATAATCTTCAATCTGCATCCTCCATAATTGGTAGTTCTTGCCATTAAACTTCTCCATTTGTAGCTTACTATCTTTTGCCATTGCTCTACTCCCACTCAAACAGAAACCCTGTGAGTAACATGTAATCAACACACACTAACTAGATCTAATCCAATCTGTTAGTATCCCAACCTAAAAGCTCTGATACCACTTGTCAGGTACTTAGAACAATGAACATGCTCTGATACCAGTTGTCAAGGAATCCAAGAACAAACACACTTGTTCTGATCCCACTTGTTAGGATCTTGCTCCTCAAAAAGAGCACAATATGATTACCAAATATAAGCAATTAAACATGCAGAAATAACTAGAAGCACAAGTAACTAGAATTCACAAATAGCACAAAATATGAGAGACAATACACTATCTTGTATTAACACTTTACAGAAAAAAATACAATAAAGAGCCACCACACTCTTCCACCTTACAGAGGCTTCCCACACCTCAAGTATATAGTAATTCTTCTTCAAAACACTCTCATACCAAAAACGGTCCCAACACACAACTCACACACAAAATTGGTGTTCACCTCTCCAACCAGTTAGTAATAACCCTGCCAGTACACCAAGCACTCTATAGTACTTCAAGTTGATCTCCCATGAACCTGCAACCTGCAATTCAACAGACCATACTCACACATGTAGATCTTCTATGAGATTGCAACAACCTATAACTCAATGATCTTATAATGGAAGGAACTTCTTTGCCTTCCTTTCTAGCTCATACTTTACAATACATTCCAATGGGTCTATAAATAGATCTCAGACTTAAACAATAACTTAGACTCTTAATTTGGAATGAATATCCACACAGCTCAAGACTCTAACTGGCCTTTACATGCAAACACTCCATTCACTTAACTAACTGTTCATGCAATGAACAGTTCTAAAACACACAGGTGACCGACGTCGGTCCCTACTTGCCTGGTGTTGCCGACGTCAGCCGACTTCTTACCGATGCCAGTTGCCTTCTGCACTGATCATGACCAATGTCGATCATGCTACCGATGCTGGTGCTTCTGGATCTTCAGCAACCTCCATTTCTTTGTCTGCATCAAGTTGAAGCTTTTAGCTCCAGAACCTAACACTTTTAACTACATTAACCTCAACATTATTCCTCCCAAAATTTTGAGGAATGCTTGGAGAGAATTTGTTTAGAGTACCTCTCATTACACCATCATAGGGGTAATTCTTTATAAATGTGGATTCAATAGCCTCATTCTCTATTGTTTGCATAGTCATGAAGCTTCCCATGCTATCAAGGAAACACATGATAGAATCTATGGGGGACACTTTAGTGGCCTAGCTATCACTAAACATATCCTTTTTCTTGGCTATTATTGGTCCACCCTCAAACAATATTATTGTGATTATGTAAAGAAGTGTGTCTAATGTTAGCAACATGCTAATTTACATCATGCACTAGCCCATGCTCTTTGAGTATCCAAATACTATTAGCCCTTCTTGCAATGTGGTCTTGACCTTATTAGGGAAATCAATCTTCATTCTTCACAATGATACCAATCCATAATTATTGCTACCAAATATTTCACTAAGTAGGTAGAAGCCATACCTCTTATCTCAACCAAAGTTGAAAAGATTATTGATTTCATCAATCACCATATCATCTACCACTTCGGTGATCCCCATAAGATCATCACTGATAATGGAATTTAAAAAAAAAAAAGAAAGTCCAAGTTTTTTACAATGATTTTGGCATCAAGTTAAGATTTTCCTTTCCCTATCATCCATAAGTAAATGGACAGGCAAAAGCCTCTAACAAAATCCTCAATAAAATGTTAACCAAAGTAGTTAGTGCTTTAGGTTGAGATTGGCACCTGCATATCCCTTTTTCTTTATGGGCCTATCTCACTTGAATTTTAACCTATATAGGTGCTACCCCTTTCTCTCTTATCTTTGGGGTAGAGGCAGTCTTGCCTCTCAAAGTTTAGATTCCTTCTCTTCACATATCTTTGCACAAGATCATTTTTGAGAGTGATTATAATCAGGAACATCTCATACATATTTAAGTACTTGATAAACATCACCTCACAAAACTTAACCATATTTATGTCTATCAAGAACAAATTAGGTGCACTTATGACAAACTGTAAAAAATAAAATATTCAATATCAAAGACCTCATCCTTAAGGAAAACCAACATGTAACTAATATGGAGAAAATCAAAAGATGCAAATTTTCTTTTAATTAGCTTAGACCCTACATCATAACACATAAGTATGGATCAAGAGCTTATCATTTGTCCTCTCTCCAAGGAAAACCCAAACCTGAGCCTCTCAATGCTTCTCATCTGCATCCTTTCTTTTGTTAGATCAAGATCATATTTACCTTCTCTCTAACTTAAGCTCATCCCTTGGTTCATGAGATTTTCACTTTCTTTCACCCTATTCCTCTTGAGAATAATTGATTACTACATAGGACCATGTGATTATCCATCATATTTATATCCTAATCATAAGCATGGATACCATGGCTCTACCCATGGCATGGTTCTCATGGGTACTTTTCATCTTTAAATTAGATGGAATCCCATGATCATTTGTTTCTCAAACCAATTTCCTTCACCAATCCCTAATATTTTATGCTAAAAGTTTTACCTTGATAACCATAGACCTCTGAACCTAAATAAGCTTGTCCATGTCTAAACCTAACATTCAAAATCCAATCAAGATACCCAAATATCACTTGGGTCAACATCTCTAGAATTACAGACTGCTCCCTTGAAGGATAATTGCACAAAACTCAATTGCTTAAAAAAAATAGACTACTCTCTTGAAAGATATCTACAACATGAAATTTTTTAACTCTAGACAACTCCCATGAAGGATGGATAGGTCAAAGTGTGTCACATCAATCATTTGAAGCTTCCTGTATTGATCAACTTCACTTATTTTATCAGAACAACAAAATCCACAAACAACCCTATATCAATATCAAAGCAAGTAAGCCACAATCAACTTTATATATCTCATTAGTAGACTTCTCACATAGATCAATATGCACATTTTATCAAGACATGGACTTGTCTATTATAGTTTTTTAGTCACCTATAAAAGGGGTAAGTTGACCCACATCAAGTTACCACATCACCCATTTCCCCTTAACCCATCTAGCTATCACCTACTTTCCCTTCTTAAACTCTCTAAAATAAAGGGACTATGAGCTTACTTGACACAAAGTGATCATGATACCTTCTTTTTCAATCAAATCATGCTTATGCTAAGCATTTGAAAGGCTTATTTTCATTAACTCACATCCAAATTCAGTTTTGTTAGGCCTTTGTCAATTAACACTTCACACCTTTTTCTTACCTTATTATTATTACTTCATGTAGACATGTGTCTCATAATTCTTATCCCTCTCCCACATTTAGTTTTTTTATGTACACTTACTTTATGTGTCTTCATTATATCTCAATATCATATATCATATTCAAACAATCAACATCATTTTCATCACAACATTAATCCATAATAATCCATGTCATATCCAAACATTCAAAACATTAATGTGAAACACTAATCCATATACATCACAACATTATGAACCATATCCTATGTATGAACCCAAACATCAATCACATCATCACTCATATCATAAACCATTTCATCCAAAACCATAATCCAAACCATCCTATCCATGATCATGACCATGAAAAAACACATCATCCACAATATAATCACCAAACACTATCAATATATTAAATTCAAAATCACATAAATCATCCATAATATTCAACATCATATCTATCAAAACACAAAACAAACCATATTATCCATTAACATGTCAACATATACCTAAACTACAAATCCACATATCACCTTATAGAGCATGGTGCATGAGCAACCTACCATTTCCTCATATCAAAACATACACCATGAACATGCATATCCCCCTACTACAAATCCACATATATACCTACTTGATCTCCCTACTTGACTCACTATCCTAGATTAGCTATATATGTACTACCTACTAAGCTATCCCTATACTATCCATACCTTATCTCTAGTGTTAACTATGCCAGCACTATTGCCTCATTATATCTCAACTCCTCAATGGTGGATAAATACCATGTCATAGGTGTTGGTTGAATATTTTGTCTATCAGCGTACTGGTAAACAAAATAGGTTTGATCAGCCAAAGTAGGAGGATTAGTCATCCAAATGTGTAAGTTTATCACATCAGAAGGAGACTTCTCTCTCCTCTCATCAAGGGGAGGTTCCCTATGGATATGCTATATATATGTATAGATAGAAAATAATACTCAAGGGTAGAACAAGCCATCCATCTCTCTTTCTTCAGAGATGATGTGTGTAAAACAAAGGAAAAACTCAAGGGAAATGATAGACAATACTCCTCTTCTTTCAAAAGAACTATTTAGCCAGTCACAAGAATACTCTTGGAAATAAAAGCAGAATGTAACTGAGGGTGTAGTAACCAGCAAATTGAGATACAGCACAAAGTCTCTACCTGAAATGCTCAAGAGTAATATATGAAGGACAGTGAGGGCACAAAGTCTTCTCAAAGTCCTTTACATAGCAATGAAAAGAAAACACACTAAAGGCATCTATGGGGGCACAAAGTCTCTCCACAATTGATTCTTCAAGACACCTTCCTGACTAATTTTACTAATCTTGCTTGTTAAATTAATGGAACATAAAATATATCAAGGAAAAAGACATAAGAACAGTTTCCTTAATAACAAAGATATCATAGCACAAAGTCTAAAAAAGTCCCTTGCTTTCTTATTCCAATAACAAAATATGATTAACAGACTGAGCATAAAGTCTCAATGATGCCTCTCAATTTAGGTAGAGTTTCATTCAAACTGTCAAAAAAGAGATCCTTTTACAATGAAAGAAAGTCCCTTATATAGCCACTTCAAGAAGGACTCGAGAATAGTAAGACATCATGATGCATTGGGAACTGTTAGGAAAATAGGCTAGAACTTTGGGGCATTTTACCCATTTGATCTTCTCAATGTAGATAAATAAGCCATGGAATTGAAAGATTGTAACTTTCAATGTCCACCTGGCAGTCTGATCTTGTCTTCATCGTTCCTCCTTTTCTGGTTAATTGAATTAGGTCCTAGATTCATTCATTGTTATACCTTTCCTCACCTTTTTTTTGGTTTTGGTCTTGAATTTTGGGAATGCATTCAGGTAAGTGAATTCAAAGGATCAATGGCTATTTCGTTGTCTTAAATTTGATGTTTGTACGCCTGTCACTATGTTTCCAATGGGTAGTTAGCTATGTTGAATTTGATGTCTTTGAGCGCATCACCCCTTTGTCCTCTTTTAGCTTTTGGCTTTCTGCTTGGTACTTTTTTGGATTGGACTTGCCCTTTTGGGCCTTAATAAATGATCTATGTCAAGTCGAAATAGTCCTTTACTTTGGCCGCTGATAGTCCCCCACAAGGGCACTTGCCTTTCGGGGTCCTTCAATAGCCCTTTGCCTTGGTAGTTTCGGCAGACAAATCCCCAGGATTTCTCCTGTGAACGTTTCCCGCAGACATTTTCCCCAGGGAAAATTCCCACAGACAAAAATCTCAGGGAAAATTCCCACGGACAAAAATCTCAGGGAAAATTCTCACTGACAAAAAGTCTATAGAATTATTTGAACAAGTCTTCAAATTTTGTCCACATTTGTTTCTTTGATTTCTTTCAAACTTTTTTCTGAAGTAATTCCTTCAGACAAAAATCCAAAAGAATTATGCCTTAGCCAATTTTAAATGCCTTAAACAAATCTGAAAGAATTACCTTTCGGCTTCCTTGAAAATGGCCCTTCCAAAGGGTGCTTTTATTGATTAAGTGTCCTCTGCAAGGGCACTTGTCCTTTAAAAAGTGTCCTTTTACATTGAACCATCTCTTTGAACTTTGGTGATGAACCATTCCATTGAACCAAGATGTTGAACCAATCAGTTGAACTAATCAGTTGAACCAAAAATGGTTCAAGCCGATGGTTCAATGAATGAACTAAGCATTGAACTTGCCTTTGAACCATGTCTTTGATCCAAAATGTTGAAATTTTTCATTGAACCAACCGTTGAACCAAGTTGTGGTTTAATAGTTCAAAGAAAGCTTTGAAAATGTCTTTGAACCTGCCGTTGAACCTTGAGACATTGAACCAAAAGATGAACTGAAAGAATGAACTAATTGAGTGAACTATTTGGTTGAACCAAAAGATGCTGAAATGAAGGGAATGAACCACCTGAGTGAAATAAATCATTAAACCACTTGGTTGAGCTGAGCCATTGAACCATTCCATTGGTTGAACCAACCATTGAACCTTGAACCCGTTGAACCCATTGAACCAAAGTGGTTCAATGGTTCAAGTTGCCTTGATTTGGTTAAGTGTTTGGAATTCAATGAACCAATTGCAATGATTAAACTTTGAACCTATATAAATGAACTTGCCTGCACAGTCCATAGACTTCTCTTCTTGTTGAAGAGTTTGTAGATTTTATAGAAGCTTGGAAAATGAGGAATTTGAATGTCTAGGACAAATTTTGGAAATGGAAGAGACAATTTTGGTTTGTAAGACCAAAATAATTCAAATGTTGTCCCAAAAATGACTGCTATTTTTGGAGGACAACAACTGGCTCTAATTGGGGAACTTCTATTAATTTTAAAACAAATTAAAAGGAGTAGAATCTAGAATTTAAAATGTCTTCATGTGTACCATTGGGCTTCAGAGTCATGCTACCCAGAAATGAAAGGTATCGAAAAGAAAATAAACAAAAAAAATAGAATTAAAACTATACAAATATACATATATACAGAGGTAATGATTTGATACTTCAAGAGTTGAAGTATTTTAGATTCTGCCCATTGTGAGATAATGATAATGGCATCATGTCCTAATAAACTAGTAGGAAACCATTTTGTCCCCAGAATCGGTGACAGGCGAATGGAACTCTCCACCAGGAAACCAATTTTCTATGTCTTCTTCTTGGCTTTTTCTTCTTCTTGTTCCAAGGTAAGATGTGGTCTTCTAATGAAGGGCTGATCTTACACTGCTATGAAACCATCAACAAACTGATACAAACCTATCTAGATCGTTCATTCCTTGTAGCCCTATTTTCCCTATTTATTGGCCATAAATTTTTATAGGTTAGCTCAATCATGAAATTAAAACCATTTCTGGATACCCATTAAGCTCTTCTATAACATTCTGAAAAATCTCTTGAGGTTACTTTGTATGGAATTGTACTTCCTTCTTTAAGCCCTGTTCTAATTAGCCCTCCTTGAATGCAAAACACCTTGTCCAAAGTGATGTACAGACTTTATAAGCAAAAAAATAATCATTATAGATACCCATTATCTTCTTCCTAGTGAATCAATCATTTTTCAGTGCACTTCTTTGAAGAAATTCACTTTTCCTATATTGGCCTATGCTCTTTCCTTCACATGCACCTAGGCTTCACTTGGTAATTGTATTTTTTTTGTACTTATCCATATCACCTTTAAACCACTTCCAACAGTTTTAAAACATCATCAAGGGTCAAATTCCAAAGTTTCAAGAGTTTTCAAGCTTTAAAACTCATTTTGAGGGCTAGAAGCTAAATCAAGATTTTCCCTTGGACAGTCACAGGGTGCGAGCTAATTATTTTTTCTGGGTGTGTTTTAGAAAGTTTCAAGGGATATAATAACTTTTATATGGTATTTTTTAACCCCTACACCTTATCCAATAATCATCTTGGTCATGTCAACCTTCTGTACCTTCTAATGCTCAACAACTCAGTTCTCTTGGACTGTATTTTTATGACAGCCAACAGGGTTCATTATTGTCATCTCTTTTTGTGTGATCAATAGACTTTAAAGAGGATAAAAAACCATGACAATAACTTAATTACTTCCCCATTCATATTCCCTATCAACAATGACCTGATCAATCCACTTACAATGCAAAAACATACAAGTTTCTTAACTTTTTCTATACACTGTCACCTACAGGCCTGAATTTCAACTGTGGAGTTTTTGGACATCAAGAGGGTTTCTAGGGCCTGGTTTTATTCACTCTTAAGTTTATAATTTCTTTAGGGACCTATATATATTATCTCCATACCATTTTAGACTTCATACAAACATTTTCACGTAGATTTGATTTAAGACAGTGGGCTGTAGTTTTACAGGCCTGAATACCCTGTTTAGGCATGTTTAGGCTTTTTACAACATTCCAAACTCCTTAAAACCTATTGATCACATAATAACACCTTTATATTGTTCCCAACATATAAAATAATCAGTATTTCACAATGTTCTTTATAGAATCATCATACACACATCTTTCATACATACACACATTCACATATGCAGGCCTGTTACCAGAATTCATAAAGAGACCATAACATGAAACAAAACATTTATTCCTTCATTGATCAATAGAAGAATTAAATTTCAATGCCAAAATACATGGCTTTTAAAACCTAGCTTGCTCCTTCACACATTCTCTTGACTTCTCCTTCTCTTTCCTTTAACATTTCTTGAGTGAGGTCCTCCCTCACTAATTCTCCTCTCTCTTCTTCATTCCATTCTCTTTCTCTTGAATGAGAGGACTCTTCCTCTCTGTTATTATTCACTTCTACACCCCTCTCATCCTCCTTCTCTTCTCATCCTCTCTCCTTAATGAATTCTTCTTTGTTTTTCTTTCTTTTCAAGAATCTCTCTACCAACTTCTACACCCAAATTGGGCTTAAGGCAAACAAATGCTGTTTTTAAGTTTTAACAATATTCTAAGGTTGAAAATAGTTTCAACCATTTCCCCCTAATTTACTCAATAGCCTAACCATTACTTTTTACCTTTTTACTTTCACTTTTTGATAATTACATTTTAATTTCGAGGTGAAATTTTGAAATCTCACAATTTGGAGGGAAAACCAAAATTTGAATTTTTACACTAGAATTTGAAACTTTTGTAGATGCTCCTACATCATCTTCAAACCAGAAACTATCACTCCTTGCTTTCTTGGTGATGAATTCCTTTGCCTGATTTTGATTTGCAGCAGTGTGAACCACCATCATAACTTGTTATTCTGCTGGTTCAGTCCAACATATAATTGGATTGTCCCCCTCAAATATCATAGATTCTTCTTTATTTGGAAGGGAGGTTTGTCCTGCACTTATGCTGCACTCCACCAATTCTTCTACTATTTCATCCCTGCCTGAAGACTCAAACAAAATTTGGGCTGCATGGGCCACTATTTGGGTCTCGACACATTTGACATGATTAAATATGTCAAATGGCTGGATTGGACTAAGCACAGGAGATGGGAGTTCTTCTTTTTGGTTTATGGGAGGGGTGAGAGGACTGATCTATGAAGTTGAAGTAGAAGGTGTAGAGATGTTTGGGATACTTACTTTCTCAGCAATCACTGGGTCCTTTAGCTGGATAGGTAGAGTGGTCCCACTCTTAGCAATCAAAATTGTAGGCTGAGGTCACTCCTCTGTTTCTCCTTTATCATCTTGTTGAGCTGACTGATTCTGGGATTGGGTGATCATAGCATATGATCCTTCAGATGTTCCACCTTTACTTTTGGGTTCATCCTGGTAATCTAAAAAATTGATGTGGGAGTCACCAGCTGACTCTTCTTGATCCTCAATGAAGAGACCAACATCATTTTCCTAATTAAACTCAGGTTGGAAAGAGAAATCATGCTATGTTTCCAAATACCCAATTGCTGAGTTGGATGGAGGTGCTTTAATGGCAAGGTTCCTCTATGGGGGAGGAAGATGATTGGGTTGCCCTTGATATGCTTGATTAGGGAATGTCCTCTTTGGTACATCTCTATATGAAGGAGTAGATGATATCCCTTATGCCATGTATCTTCTGAGGGCCAACACTTCATTTGCTAGCTTCTGCATCATTGGATCAGTGGTAGCTGTAGATGAGTTATCAAAAGATGAGGAAGATACACCTCTATTTTAATCCTTTCTTATCTTTCCAACCAAGATAAGGTCATCTTCTAACTCAATGGCTATGTCTTGAGCAGCTTCAAGATCTATGTAGCCAACACGTCTTAGTAGAAAACTCACTTCAGGCAGTTGTGAGTTAATGAAGAAGTATTTGAGGTTCTTGGGTGTGGGCTGAGCAACTACGGGAATCTTATTTCTCATCTTGTTGAATTTTTCAATAAAATCCCTCATGGGCTCATGAAGTTCCTTCTTCATCTACAAAATTTGGGCTAGCAAAGCATGAGCATCTTCTGTAGGTTTGAACCTTACTTCAAACTTGGCTTTGATAGTGTCCCAGCCAATCACTGATCTAGTTTGTAGATGGTAAAACCAGTCTGCAACAACACCTTGTAATTTCTCCATGAAATGCCTAACTGCCACGTCTTCAAATTCCACCCCTATCACACCACAGGCTATGGTGAAGGCTGCAATGTGTTCATTAGGGTGGACTCTTCCATCACCAAAGAATTTGGGGAAATTCTTCCTTAAACTGAGTGGTATCTCATGCAGGGGTGGAGTTAGATTAAGTGGGCCAAATGAGTTACCCCAGGGGCCTCGAACTGTCATGATCAAATTATGAACAATAAGGATAACACATTTGAGTGGAGCTACCAAATTATAGGACAAAAATGGAAAAGAAACTGGCCCTATTTTAGCTTAAAGCTTAAGGCTTCAAACTATGCTTTCTTTCCCAACAGCTCTAGTTTTGTAGACCAGATAATATAATGGAAATGGAGATGGATGAAAATGGAAAAGTTATAAATGGATAATGGGTAAGACCCAGATGGGAGTCGCCAGACTATATAATGGATAAGGTGATAATGATAATGGGTTATAATCCCCAGTGGAGTCACCAAAAACTGTTGGTTGAATATTTTGTCTATCAGCATATTGGTAAACAAAATAGGTCTGATCAGCCAGAGTAGGAAGATTAGTCATCCAAATTTGTAAGTTTATCACATCAGAAGGAGACTGCTCTGTCCTCTCATCAAGGGGAGGTTCCCTGTGGATATGCTATATATATGTATAGATAGAAAATAGTACTCAAGGGTAGAACAAGCCATCCATATCTCTTTCTTCAGAGATAATGTGTGTAAAACAAAGGAAAAACTCAAGGGAAATGATAGACAACACTCCTCTTCTTTCAAAATAACTATTCATCCAGTCACAAGAATACTCCTAGAAATAAAATCAAAATGTAGCTGAGGGTGTAGTAATTAGCAAATCGAGATACATCACAAAGTCTCTACCTAAAATGCTCAAGAGTAATATATGAAGGACAGTGAGGGCACAAAGTCTTCTCAAAGTCCTTTACATAGAAATGAAAAGAAAACACACTAAAGGCAGCTATGGGGGCACAAAGTCTCTCCATAGTTGATTCTTCAGGACACCTTCTTGAATAATTTTACTAATCTTGCTTGTTAAATTAATGGAACAAAAAGTATATCAAGGAAAAAGACATAAGAATAGTTTCCTTAATAATAAAGATATCACAGCACAAAGTCTGAACAAGTCCCTTGCTTTCTTATTCCAGTAACAAAATATGATTAACAGACTGAGCATAAAGTCTCAATGATGCTTTTCAATTTAGGTAGAGTTTCGTTCAGATTGTCAAAAAAGAGATCCTTTTACAATGAAAGAAAATCCCTTATATAGCCACTTCAAGAAGGACTTAGGAACAATAATACATCATGATGCATTGGGAACTGTTAGGAAAATAGGCTAGAACTTTGGGGCATTTTACCCATTTTATCTTCTCAATGTAGATAAACAAGCCACACAATTAAAATATTGCAACTTTTAATGTCCACCTAGTGGTCTAATCTTGTCTTCATCATTCCTCCTTTTCTAGTTAATTGAATCAAGTCCTGGATTCATTCATTGTTCTACCTTTCCTCGCTTTCTATTGGTTTTGGTCTTGAATTTTGGGAATGCATTTGGGTCTGTGAATTCAAAGGATCAACAGCTATTTTTTTATCTTCAATTTGATGTTCGCGCACCCATCACTATGTTTCCAATGGCTAGTCGACCGTGTTGAATTTGACATCTTTGAGTGCGTCACCCCTTTGTCCTCTTTTGGCTTTCAGATTTCTACTTAGTACTTTTATGTATTGGACTTGCCCTTTCAGGCCTTAAGAAATGATCTATGTCAAGTCGGAATAGTCCTTTAATTTGGCCACCGAGAGTCCCCCGCAAGGGCACTTGCCCTTTGGGGTCCTTCAGCAGCCCTTTGCCTTGACAGTTCCTGCAGACAAATCCCTAGGCTTTCTCCCGTGAACTTTTCCTATGGACATTTTCCCCAGGGAAAATTATTGTAGACAAAAAGCCTGAGGAAAATTATTGCAGACAAAAAGTTTGCAGAATTATTTGAACAAGTCTTCAGATTTTGCCCACATTTGTTTCTTTGATTTATTTCAGACTTTTTTACCAAAGGAATTCCTTTGGACAAAAATCTGAAAGAATTATGCCTTAGCCAATTTTAAATGCCTTAAACAAATTTGAAAGAATTACCTTTCAACTTCCTTGAAAATGGCCCTTCCAAAGGTTGCTTTTATTGATTAAGTGTCCTCCGCAAGGGCACTTGTCCTTCGAGAAGCTCCTTTTGCATTGAACCATCCCTTTGAACTTTGGCGATGAACCATTTCATTGAACCAAGATGTTGAACCAAAAATGGTTCAAGCCGATGGTTCAATGAATGAACTAAGCATTGAACCAAACATTGAACTTGCCTTTGAACCATGTCTTTGAACCAAAACATTGAACCTTTTCATTGAACCAACCGTTGAACCAAGTTTTGGTTCAATGGTTCAAACAAAGCTTTGAAAATGTCTTTGAACCTGCCATTGAACCTTGAGATGTTGAACCAAAGGATGAACTAAAAGAATGAACCAACTGAGTGAACTATTTGGTTGAACCAAAAGACACTAAAATGAAGGGAATGTACCACCTGAGTGAAATAAAGTGTTAAACTGCTTGGTTGAACTGAGCCATTGAACCATTCCTTTGGTTGAACCCACCATTAAACCTTGAACCCGTTGAACCCATTGAACCAAAGTGGTTCAATGGTTCAATGGTTCAAGCCACCTTGATTTGGTAAAGTGTTTGGAATCTGATGAACCAATTACAATGATTAAACTTTGAACCTATATAAATGAACCTGCCTACATAGTCCATAGACTTTTATTCCTGCTGAAGAATCTGTAGATTTTTTGAAAATCTTGGAAAATGAGGAATTTGAATGTCTAGGACAAATTTTGGAAATGGAAGAGACAATTTTGGTCTGTAAGACCAAAATAATTCAAATGTTGTCCCAGAAATGACTGCTATTTTTGGAGGGCAAGGAATCATATCAGGTCCTCTTGTGGATGCCCTTGCTAGTATTGCTACCACTCCTACCCTATGTCTTAATGAATCTCTCTCCCAAGTCACTAACCCAAGAGATATCCTTGCTTGATCTCATTCTCCAATCAACATCACCACTTAAACCTATAAAGTGACAATCTGGCCCTATAAGGTGGCCACCTATCCCTATAATATAGTGATCTAGGCCTATGTTGTTGTAAGTTCTACCTATGCTTATCCATCTTGGCCACCACCACGTGTCAGTGCCCCAACAAGATCCACATCCATGGGCTGATGACTCCTATCACCCCATCCAAAACTGGCCACTACATATCAAGCCTAGCACCATGCTACATAACCATCTGCAACCCATGCATCATCTATTATGGATCTCACCAATAGCTCTTCATGATCTAAAACATCTTATGAATATGGATATGGGAGCAATAACTTCGTGTCTTCCCTCCTATATCTTGGAAAATCTAGTGGGATCCCCTACATGAGGCCAAATTAGCTTCAAACTTAGTTGAATGGGATAAGCTCAATCTCACCCTCCTACCTCCCATATATCCATATCTAGCTCTTAAGTGATAAAGTGTGATAACTATACTAGGCCCACTTAAGCCAACCCACATATGGCCTCCACACTAAATCACCCACCACCAATCCCTCCAAAGTATCCCTAAACTAGTCAATGTTCTTCATGCCACCATCATCCCCAATTAGCAGATAATCTCCTCTCCACCTCAAGAAACCCACTCTATAGTCTGTTGGAGCATAACCATCCCATGGTAGTCCTAAAAGTCTCAAAAGTCATATGTGCTCATACACCCAATAATGGAACACAAACCCCACACGAATCCCATATTACCTATGTGCTTGAAAGGCCTAAATCTCTCTATAAATCTACACTAATAATGCAGGGGTCCAACCAAACATAGTCCTCTCCGAGAACATCTCTAATAGTAGTCCTAAAAGTAGACAAAAGAATCAGTCATTGCTTAAATCTATCAATGTGAAGCAAGACACCCCCATCATCATCATCATGGTCAATAAACATCTATCCCATAGGGCCCTCTAGTATAGTGGCCAATAAAAAACACCACTTACATGATATTTTTCCTAAACCTGATCTAATTTATATATCAAAACTCTGAAATAGTCTCTTTCCTCACTCTTTATGTGATAAATCAGCTCACTAGAAATGGGTAGCCATGTGATCCTTTGAATATAATTTAGGAGGATAGTCATCTCTCCCATCGATAACAAAACCATGTTTATGGTTAGGTTCCATCTCTTGATGAGGGCCATGATCATAGCTACATCTTATATCAAGTGCTAATAGTGTCTCATGGCCCCTAAGCCAACCTCTTCCATGTGTCTCCACTCATCATATCTTTGACTTTAGTGAATATCTTAGGGACTTGGTCCCTCATCTGGATCTACTCATAGGCCTGCAAAATAGCAAAATTAGCATGCTTACATAGTTTTACACATCAAGCTAAGTACCAACCTATACCTACCTTTTTCAACCTATTACAAACCACACCCATCACATCTAACCTATTACCTCTCACACTCAAACAAACCTATACCTCTATCCAACACCAACCCTAACATATAATTTTGAACACCTAAAAGTTTCTATTATCTAAACTCTACCCACCAACCCTTCATCCTATCTAAACCATTTTTCACTACCACTATCAACATCTCTTCTAGTGTTTACCCACTTTAACACCTTTTACAAACTCTCACCAACTCTTTGAAATAAATCTTAATCTCACTTTCTAAACTTCATACAAGCTTTACAACACTTTCAAAAAATTTAAACACACTTCACACAATCTACCAATTTTACAAACTATAACCACATTTTCAAAACTTTCAACATTTCCCATTTTTTCAAACATTTCATACATTATAAAAAATTTAAAATTTCAAAACAACATCACACCTTTAAATAAGTACTAACATTAACAAAATTTCAACAATTTAATGAATCCTTTAACCTATTTCATAAGCTTTACAAAATACATTCAAATATTTTAACCTTTAATATTTTATAAAAAAAACTCCCTAAAAACTTTAACAAAGTTTTCAAACACTTTTAAACCATAGCAAATTTTTCCTACACTTTAACAAAAACCTTCAAAAAATCTTCACAAAACTTTAAACACACTTCAAACACCACCCTTTTAATGTAACTTTCCCCAGATCCTTCGACTATTGATAGTTCCTCAAACCATCGATAGTCCTTTTGGGACCTTTCCCCTTGATGTTCAACTACTGATGGTTGGGTTGAACTACCGATGGTCACTGTGTGTGACCACTGATAGGGAAACCCTTAAACTCTAAACCTTGTAAACATCAATAAACCACATAAATTCAAACAATAACCTAGCTAAAATTATTCCCTAGCCCATTCCTAACCTAAGACCATCCAACTATAAATTTCATCCACACATTTGGTTTAATTCAACAAAACCTAAATTTAGGGAATCATTTCCCAAAACCCATTTAAAACCTAACCATTTCATTCCAAACTACTCAAATGCAACTTCAAAATCAATAAAATTAAACTAACAATCAAATTCAAAATAATGCCTACCTCATTTCATGATCATTGACATGGTTAGAACCCTCATCCCACCACTCAGATGCGCCCTTGTCCACCCTCCATCAAATCATCCCCTATTTAAATCTACACAAATGATCAACCAATAAATCACCTCTACCTCAACAAGATCAAATGTAAAATGACAAAACACACCAAAATTACCAAAAAGAAATCACCAATTATCAAATGGTAAAGCTGAATCCATAATTTTACTTTTAATTTCTCACCATTTAGGGTTTTTCCTAACTTTTGATGGTTAGGTTAACCATCGACAGTCGACCCTAGGGAAAACCCCTGACTATTGATGGTTTGCATCCTTCACTCTTTTCAAATTTTTTTTAGATCAACCCACCTATATGATAAAGTTTTGGGAGGTCATTTAATCCCCACCTACACTATAAATTAAACTTTTAGCTATTACCCTTATTTGACCAACTTATTTGACCATGTCCACCTCGATGTTGGCCATTTTGACCTTACATTAGTTATTTTGACTACACTGACCAACCTTGACATGTTAAAATTTTATAATTCACACCACCTCATGCATGACCTAACCATTTATGTTTTTAAGGGATCACTTCTTACCCTGGATACCTATGATAAACATTGACTGTGTCTATTAGACTTGATAGGAATGACCTGATTAGCTATGACTAATACTATGGAATAGTTATCCCTATCATACATCACTCTAGAATCAACCTTATTTTTACCAATATTGGTAACTTTAGTCTTTGCACAATATTGACTATCATACCTAGTCACATTTTGTGCATGTGTTTTCATCTTATATGTTCAACCATTTTGTGTCACTCACCTATTGATTCACCATTTACCATTTATCAAACCCTAACCTAATTTTGTTTTCACTTCATCAACTCCCAGTTTGAGAGGGAACAACTCCTCCCATACTCAGGGTAATCAAATCATGACCAATGATCCTTTGATTTTTATTTTACCACTTGTTAAATCAAAGCCACATAACAAAAGGGGCAAAATATAGACACTCAAAAATTACACAATTTTAGATGTTGAAACACCTTAAACCCCTTTCTAACCTTGAAACTAGTTGACCACCTAGTTGACTTAGCCCATTTATTAATTTACTAACTTAACCTTTTAATTCACCTTCTTCTAACTTATTTTCACCCATTTTGCCTTAAAAATTTGACCACTAATGGTCAACTTAACAACCGATGGTTAGCCTGACCATCAATAGTCAGGTCATCAAACTTACTTTAAAGACAATTCTAGCTATGTATGAGATAAGCATGGCACAATTTAGAAACTTCCTTTATGTAATGATAATAATCTTTAAATCATCCTAATAGGCAAATTTATATTCCATCTTGATTAGCAACTTCCTCCTACTTAATTAGTAACTTCATCCTATAAAAGGAGAGAAGTAGGAAGTGAAAAAGAGGGAAAAATCCACAAATCCACATCTAGGCTATCAAATATTCATGCACAGGTATCCAACATCCCTTCAACCAAAAATTAGTAACAATAGAGACTCAAAAAGTTATCCAAATCACTTTTAAAGGCTATAGTATTATCACTCTAGCCAAATTACTTCAGCTATCTAACAAGTCATAAGAAACTTTGTGCTTGTTTCTTCATTTCATTTCATTTTACCCTAACCTAATGAAATTCATCTTGTAGCCTACTATTTCTAACCAAAACCATATTGGATAGGCTATATGGGGTCAATTAAGACCTAACTAAGTTTGATTGAGATTTTGAAACATTGTGAAATTCAATTTTTTTAATTATGTAAGCTCTTAACCTGTGCAAGTTGGATAAAGCCCTATAATAAGGGTTTAGTCACTTTTGAGAGCTTTAACCAAAAAATAAATGCCAAACTTTGTAGTTTCACTCACTTGAGAATATAGAAAGAGTTAAAAGTGCTTTTAAAGTGAAATAGTATGACATTGTATGGGAATTGATAACTAAATGCAAACATGGCTTAAATTAGGCCTAATTTAGGGTAACTAAAAGGCATACAAGGTTAATACATTGAGATAGGTCTTATAACTTTATGAAGGGTTCAGTAGAGATAAAAGGATTCCTAAAGTACTACTAAACATTTAATAAAGTTGATAGGTGGGTTAGGTATAGAAAAAGGGCTACAAGTGTATATTGCCAATGAGAACAGTGAAGGAGGGAATGAATATTGAAGAATGTTTGAGTGTTTGAGAGAATACAACCAAATGGTATATGACCATTTAAGGTCATCTAAGACAAGATATAGTGATACTGAAACCTAAATCAAGAATTCACTTGAAACCTAGAGGTTGGTTGTTTAAAGAAAGCTAGTGAGAGTAAGAAGGATAATTTGAGTAAAGAATGGATTAATAGAAGTAAAGAGTTCATGTAAATAATATAGATGGGAATGATTTTCCTAAATGTCATAACAAAGGGTTTAAGGAAAGATAAATAAATAGATCCATACTCAATAAGGATATCAAGTCCAAGATTTAAAAGAGAGGTATCTAGCTTGATGCAAGGATGACCAAAGAAGCATAGTAACAAAAAGAGACATTCAAGACCAGAATAGGTAAAGATGATATGTGGATGAATTCTACCTAATATCTCTACATCATTATGGAAACATGTTCTCCACATTGGTACTAATATAAATTTTAATATTTCTCCATATATAGTGGGGGCACATTTTGTAAGCATGTTCTCCACACTTACACAGTTTTGAATTAGTCAAATCACACAATTATATGGTTAAAATACACATTTGTGGTATAATTCTATATATTAACACCATTTTTATACATAGTTTCATCATAAGACATATCTAAGGTGCATATGTTATTTAATATGCGCCTAATGTCATAAAATCAAATTCATTTCCAATTCTAAAAACTTTTAGGGACAATCATCACCCACCAGGTTAGACTTTTATAGACTATATTGAGCCAATATAATATAGTAATTGGTTCACTTTTTGGTATGATTGAGGTGATTAAATCACTCAATATTACCAAGTTTATAGGTTTTAATTGATTTCATCATCCAAACTCACTATTTTTATAGTGTGAGTTGACTTAGTTAACTCACACTCACTATTTTATAAGGATGCATTATGGGGTGACAACTCATCTTTTATCCAAGGTTGGGGGCATGTGCCCTCTAATATCTATCTCTATATTTATATATATGCACTTTACATATTTATATTTTTCATAATCTTAGTTTTAATGATTCATAATGACATATATTTTAAAAGAGATTACCAAAAGGCAAGATGGATGCATCAATACATAGGTCTAATCCTAAACCTTACTCTCTTTCAAACTCAACTATTTCAATGCTTTCAATTTTAGATTATATGCACTAATTATTTATTGTGACCTACCCTTGGTTTCAAGTTAGTCACTAATAAAACACTTAAGTTGGACTAAGGTAATGACAATGTGTGTTATAACACACATGTACACATTCCTTTTCCTTTAAATTAGAAATTTCATTACTATATTAAAGTGGGGGAAAATGTAAACACTATTTATAAATTATATAGTACCTCAATCCTGTACACTTGAAAAATACATATCATAGATGTACCTTTAGATTCTAGACATTTACCCATTATTAAAAAGGCTCACATACACTATTTCTATGTGCCTAATTAATTATTTCTTAATGAAAATAATGTTATTTTGATGATCTAGGCATTTTATCTTTCCTTGAATGTTATTAACTTGATTATCTTCCATCTCTACAAGTTATAGACATGTGCTTATTTTCTAACTACCCAAACACTTACATCACAATCAAACATCTGTATTGACACAAGCATCCTATTCCAACACAAGTTTCCAGTGCCCTAAAGTCATCAAAATTGCAAATGAAATGTATCCTAAAGGTTGGCCTAAGTGATTTAATGTAGGATATTTTGCAAAATGATTGGTATAAATACAAGATCAACCCTCATTCATTCCTCACCCGACACAGATCTAGAAAAACCCAACATAACTTATTAAAATAAAACAATCAATCACTAAAGTGGGAAAATCTTCCCTATTTTCTCCTATTTCCATTTCTGATTCGAGCAATATTTCAGGCAGTAATTCAGGGGACGGTTCTACCCCAATTAGTGGTAGAACTTCCAAGAGCCATAACTTTTTCACCATAGCACTATTTGACTCCCTATTTAAACTGTTGGAAAGCTAATAATGAGGGGAACATCATGAGATGGCACAAGCTCTGATTGGTGGGTTTTTACCCCTGACAACCCAATGGAAGTGCCCTAAATTTAAATTTTAATAGTGTAGTCTAAAAATAACAATTCCTCAAATTCTATATTGTTGTAAATCATGGAAGTTGAATCACTTAATTTCCCTTGAGATTGGTGACCTTACACATCCTCCTCCTACCTTCAAAATGTGTATAAATGAAGATGTAACCTGAAAATCAAAGCAAACATCTCTTCTCAGAGATAACATTATTGTTATTGTGTTGTTCTTGTTTTTTGAATTATCTTTTAACCAAAGATTCTAAGTTTTGGATCAATTTTAGTCATAGGGACATCACATCTATAGGTTTGAAGTACTAAAATAACATTCCAAGAGCCACATTTTCCAAGTTACTATAGTTCCCTAACACACACATCCCACTTTAAATATTTTAATGAGGACACACTATTTTTTGAATATACTTATTCAAGGTCCTCTAAGCCTCAAACATCTATGACACTAGTTTCACTTCACATAAGTATAAGGTCATCTAAAATGTCTAAGGTTATAGATTCCATAATTATAAAAATCAAATATTGAACATTGATTGTGATATATCCTAAAACTTGGGTTTTCATTATCGACATGTAAATCTTTTGGAGTAATGGAACTAATATGTTTTATCATAGTATTCCTATGCTTTTCATATTTTTGTAGGACTAGTGGTAAATATTTTTAGATTATTCACCATCAAGCCTTAGTTTATTTATCTAAGATTAGGATAGGTGGCATTCTTACATTACTTGAAAAATTTAGCCCTTATAAAAAGTTTATAAGTCTCCAAAGTTCCCAAGCTCTAAGACATTGACAAGTGGCATTATTATGTTACCTAGAGTCCTTTAATTTTAAATAGAATTCAAAGTGTTCAAAGTCTCCTAGCTTTGAGAACACACCACATAGTGTGGTTACATGAACCCAGAACCATAGAAGTATAAATATGAAGTTAATGGATTAATGGTTCTAAGGTTACAAAATCTGAGAGCTTAATAAGTGGTAGAATTCCATTAACTCAGAACCTCATAAATATTAAACAAAGTATAATGTCTCTAAGGCCCCACAGTCTAATGGTCCTAAGGTTTTAAGCTCTAAAGAATTGATAGTTGGCACATTTTTGTTAACCTAGAGCTTCAAAGAATAAAAATGAAGTTAATAGATTAGTGATCTCATAAATCTAAGCCTCCAAGTTTCTAAGGCTATGAGATAATTGTTATCACTCTGGAGTGCACCTTGCTTGAAGATGTCAAAAGCACACCCTCACTCTAGCTAATACAATTAGAACTTCTCTGAGTGTGGGTGACTCTTTGATGAGAATAACATCTAGAGAGGGATGGTTCCCTTTAGATTTTCTCAATAAACTTGACTACTATGATTTTTTGTGATTTTTGGGGTGAAAAGGGAGAAGTAAACTAAAAAGGGAAATATATTTAAAAGGGGTTGATACACATGAATTGTCAAAACCCTCTAAAGTAATGCACACATATAATCAAATGAAATATATGATTCTATCCTTAAGCATAAATATTTCAGATGAAGGGTTGGAAACCTCTTCAAATGACCTATAAAAGGATGAGAAAGGAATAGATAGGTGAGGAAGGGACCTATAAAAGGAGATAAATCTCACTTATATGCTGACGCACAATCAAATTACACACTATCTCCTGTTAAAACTTAGATTCATAATAATAACTTCTTTATTGATAATTGGTCAAACTGAAAATTCTTCCTTCAAATTTCAAGGATTCCTTTCAATGGCTTGATTAAGCCAATACATAGAATTTTCCAAAACCTGAAATAGCCTTAAGTGTAGTTCTAAAAGAGGAAAGTATTAGTCTTGGTTAATTAACCAAGACTTAAACACGTTTTTACAATAAAGAATATTCAACAAAATCTTTATTTTATAAAAAATGCATGCCTTTTCAAACATTGGCATAGAATTATCACAGTGAGGCCAAGTTTGAAAGGTTAACTCTTAAAATAAATAAGACACTCTCCAAGAAAACTCCAAACATGAATGAATCCTAGGTGGCATAGAAGAATGGATGGTGGAATTATGAAGGTCAAACTTTTATTTGCATGGTATACTACACCAATATCTAAATAAGGAACTCCATTTGATTCATTTTCAAGCTAAGCTGGAAGAAGAGATATTCTCATTTGCATGAAAAACAAGGAAGATGTGCAACAAATTTGTCTAATCAACTCCACTTGGACTGCTAGAATGTTGAGAGCCTTGTAACATGAGAAGAATGCTAACATTAGAAGTCAAGCCTAAGTTGAGTTATAAGTTAAGCTAAAATGTTTAGATGCATGAGAGTGACTAGTCAAACCATAGAGAAGCATGAATTTAATAACCAGTCAACTAAAGATTTCACTATTCAACTATAAATAGCCTTTGATTTATATGGAATTCCACATTGAATCCATCATTTGCATGTATTTCATTGGGATTAATGGCTTTTGGCTATATTTATTCCTTGATTTACTCAGACAAGAAGTCTATGAACTTCCATGTCCATTCCCTCAAATTTTTTCCTATGGACTTTTCTTGTGTATCTTTTTGGCAAATTTCCCAAGATTATTTCCCCTTGGCTTGTTTATTCTTTCATATTATTTTGATTTTCCCTTTGTCTATCATCTAGGCTTTGTCTCTATCTAATTATGGTCCACACCCTTGCTTATATTTGATTTAGGTTTTATTCCCTTGGGTTTGTTCTTTTCATCTTTGGATTATCCTGCTTGCCCCTTGTTTCTTCTTTTTGCACAGTGCAAATTTATCATGGAAAAAAATTTCATAAGAATTATCTAAGGATTTATCTTTTCCTCTTTATTTCCCTTTGGGATTATTGTCATGTCCCATTTCTTTTAGATTTTGTCTTTCCAATCCCCTGAAGGAATTCCTTCAGACAAAATGTCTGAAGGAATTCCTTTAGACTTTTTATTTGAGTCCTTTGTCATTTTCCCATAGATAAAAAGTCCATGAGAACTATTTTCCTTGTTCCTTTTGGCTTGTCCTTCTGACTTGTAGAGTAACTTTCCCAAAGGGTACATGAATTGTCAAAACCCTCTAAAGTAATGCACACATATAATCAAATGAAATCTATAATTCTATCCTTAAGCATAAATATTTTAGATGAAGGGTTGGAAACCTCTTCAAATGACCTATAAAAGGATGAGAAAGGAATAGATAGGTGAGGAAGGGACCTATAAAAGGAGATAAATCTCACTTATATGCTGACGCACAATCAAATTACACACTATCTCCTGTTAAAACTTAGATTCATAATAATAACTTCTTTATTGATAATTGGTCAAACTGAAAATTCTTCCTTCAAATTTCAAGGATTCCTTTCAATGGCTTGATTAAGCCAATACATAGAATTTTCCAAAACCTGAAATAGCCTTAAGTGTAGTTCTAAAAGAGGAAAGTATTAGTCTTGGTTAATTAACCAAGACTTAAACACGTTTTTACAATAAAGAATATTCAACAAAATCTTTCTTTTATAAAAAATGCATGCCTTTTCAAACATTGGCATAGAACTATCACAGTGAGGCCAAGTTTGAAAGGTTAACTCTTAAAATAAATAAGACACTCTCCAAGAAAACTCCAAACATGAATGAATCCTAGGTGGCATAGAAGAATGGATGGTGGAATTATGAAGGTCAAACTTTTATTTGCATGGTATACTACACCAATATATAAATAAGGAACTCCATTTGATTCATTTTCAAGCTAAGCTGGAAGAAGAGATATTCTCATTTGCATGAAAAACAAGGAAGATGTGCAACAAATTTGTCTAATCAACTCCACTTGGACTGCTAGAATGTTGAGAGCCTTGTAACATGAGAAGAATGCTAACATTAGAAGTCAAGCCTAAGTTGAGTTAGAATTTAAGCTAAAATGTTTAGATGCATGAGAGTGACTAGTCAAACCATAGAGAAGCATGAATCTAATAACCAGTCAACTAAAGATTTCACTAATCAACTATAAATAGCCTTTGATTTATATGGAAGTCCACATTGAATCCATCATTTGCATGTATTTCATTGGGATTAATGGATTTTGGCTATATTTATTCCTTGATTTACTCAGACAAGAAGTCTATGAACTTCCATGTCCATTCCCTCAAATTTTTTCCTATGGACTTTTCTTGTGTATCTCTTTGGCAAATTTCCCAAGATTATTTCCCCTTGGCTTGTTTATTCTTTCATATTATTTTGATTTTCCCTTTGTCTATCATCTAGGCTTTGTCTCTATCTAATTATGGTCCACACCCTTGCTTATATTTGATTTAGGTTTTATTCCCTTGGGTTTATTCTTTTCATCTTTGGATTATCCTGCTTGCCCCTTGTTTCTTCTTTTTGCACAGTGCAAATTTATCATGGACAAAAATTTCATAAGAATTATCTAAGGATTTATCTTTTCCTCTTTATTTCCCTTTGGGATTATTGTCATGTCCCATTTCTTTTAGATTTTGTCTTTCCAATCCCCCGAAGGAATTCCTTCAGACAAAATGTCTGAAGGAATTCCTTTAGACTTTTTATTTGAGTCCTTTGTCATTTTCCCATAGATAAAAAGTCCATGAGAACTATTTTCCTTGTTCCTTTTGGCTTGTCCTTCTGACTTGTAGAGTAACTTTCCCAAAGGGTACATACCCTTAGATAATTTTGAAAATGTATTTCCTAAAGGGCACATGCCCTTCTAGCTTTTTTAAAAGCCCTTAAAATTCATGAGATAAACTTTCCTAAATGGTAGGTACCCTTTGGGATTATTGAAAATGTCCCTTCCAAACATGAAGTGTACCTTCTCAAAGGGTAGGTGCCCTTAATTTTTTTTGAAATTGTCCTCCGAAAGCTTAAAAATAACCCTTTGACCTTAAAATGAGCCTTTTTTAAGGGCAGGTGCCCTTCAAAATTATTGTCAATGACCCTTCCAAAGGGCACATTCCATTCATATTTTTGTAAATTGTCCCATTTTTAAAGGAAGTAACCCTCTATATTTCTTCAAATGGTCATTCAAACTTATGTAATGAACCTTTCAAAAAACCTGTCAAGATCCTCTTACCCTTAAAAAAATGAAAGAGACCTCTCCAAATGAAATGTACCCTTAATTCCTTTAGACTTTTTCAAAAGTCCTCTAAATTCTTGCAAAAATGTATCTTAGAAATCATGATGTGAACTATCTCGAAGGGTATGTACCCTTCAGGACTTTTAAATTAGACCTTACCAAAGGGCACATACCCTTTGGGTTTCTTGTAAGAGTCCCTTTCTTAACCAATAACTACCCCTTTATCTCTCAAACAAAATGTCTGACACTTTGGATTTTTTATATCCTTATTTCCTTTGAAAAAGTTAGAGACCTTCGGATCTCTTTGTTTTGAACTTTATTCCTTTGGAAAAGATAAATGAACCTTTGTCCTTTGGATTTAATTTCCCTCAGAAAAAAGTTTGAGGAAATTATTTTGACACTTATCCATTTGAGACATGAAAATACAACACTTTGAGGAAGAAAATAATGAGGAAAGTGTCTTCTTAGGAGAAACAACTGATGAAAAAAAATAAAAAAATATAAAACTATATTTTGTAGGTATCAAAAAGAAAATATTCACCTTCATTCATAAGCAAACTTAAAAGCATGTAGATTTATAATTATTTATGAAATTTGAATAGGAGATATGGCCTTTTAAAACTTGCTATATGTGTCTTGTTCTTGAATGGACTGTAACTCATTAATGACCCCAAAGGAGGATCCAAAGTAGATTTGATCTTAATTCTTCCTCTAAATGCTTGATAAGTCCCTTTGTAAACATGAACCATATAAAAAACCTCACTATTACCTTGAAATTTATTTTCATGCTTGTATTTTATTCATAATCATAAGCACTTGTCACTAAATCTTGATAACGACCCTTCTTACTTGATTGTGAAACATTTGTTGTAGATCCTCATCATGACTATATTTGATACTTGACTATCTACATTTCCCTTTGCTCATGCTTTTGACTATAGTTTAACCAACTGTATGGGGAAATTGACCATTCTTAAAAAGTTTAGAATAGAAGGGGTAGTAATTTGGCCTTGATAGGCCAAATTACTAATAATTTTGGTGATTCTCAGGGTTTGACTACCCTACTAGTCAAAGAACTTAGAAACTCTAGAAATGACAAAATTGGATACATATTAAAAATTGGAGAAGCTAGAGACCAAAACACAAAAAATAAATTGACTCAATAACAACATGTGCACATGTTCACTTAGAGGAAAGTATAACAACAAAACTTAAAGGAAAAAATAACTACTATGAAAGCATGTGATGTGAAGCACTTAGAGGAATAAAACTATGACTATGTATAAAGGAGTGACTCTCCTAATAATAGTATTTAAGAAAGATCCCATTCATAGGAATGGGAAGTTATTCTCCACTCAATTTGGATAATTTAAAATCATTTTTCTTCTTGAAATTAGTGACAATATAAGGTCTACTCCAAAGGCTATCAAATTTGGATTGCCTACCTAACTTTGAAAATTCTTCATCCCATTTGAGAACTATATCTCTTGGCTAAATTGTTTTTGATGAAGCTCTTTTGTCAAAAGTCCTCTTGACTTGCTATTTATTTGACCACATGGTATGCATAGCATAATCTCTTATCTCTTCTAACTCTCTCAATTCATTCATTCTTACCTCCATTGCATCACTTTCTAGAAGCTCTAGATGATGTGAAAGCTCTAAAGATAGAAGCTCCAATGAGATAGGCAACTTTGCTTCTCTTCTAAAAACTAAGATATAAGGTGAATGACTGATGGATTTCTTAGGTGTGATCCTATTATCCCATAAAATAGTTTTTAACTTTGTATGCCAAGATCTCTGATTATCCTCCATTGTTCTTTTGATGATTTGAATCAAATTCTTATTAGTAGATTTAGTTAGTCCATTAACCTTTGGATAGTAATTGGATGAAGCTATCAAATAAATATTATGTTCAAGAGCCCATTCACATACCTTTATACTAATGAATGCCAAAGCATTATCTGATATGATAATAGAAGGTGCTCCAAAATGAGTGACTAGACTCATAGAACTCAAGAACAAAATTCTCATTTGCTTCTTTCAAAGGTACTGCTTCCACCCATTTGGTAAAATAATCTATAGCTATCAAAACCCATTTATGACTAGCACTAGATGGAGGATTAATCAAGCCAATGAAGTCTAAACCCCATTGTATGAAAGGCTACTCAACTTGAATTGGCTTTAGTGGTATCACTACTAATCTCTATTTTCCTACACACATTACACACTTTAAACATTTCCAAACCCATGCATGTGCATCTCTAAATAAATTAGGCAAAAAATAACCAGCTCTAATGATTTTTGTAGTTATGGTCTTGGCTGCAAAATGACCTCCAGAAGGACTATCATGAAATTGTTCAAAAATCTTATCAAATTGATTAGTTTTAACACACCTTAGAAGCATACCTCCAATGTATTTTTTGAAGATAAATCCATAAGTTATAATATGGTATTGATTTTAGCCTAAAATTTATTTTTTATAATGCATTCAAACCCCTTGGACATTCTCCAATTTTAAGAAAACTAGCAATGTTCTATGTCCAGCTTGTAGGAGGTTTATTTTCAGTCTCTTACTGAATGTCTTGAATTGTCAAAATTATCTCTTTCTCCTCTTTTATATATTTTGCAAGATGTTCACATAATCTTTTGCCTCAGACCAAATTTGTAACTTTTACTTCAATTTTATATTCCATGTATTTAGTGACCCATCAAACTCTCTTCTCATTCAAGTCTCTGTTGAGAATAAAATCCTTCACACTTGGATGAACAACCATTAGTATAATATTTTTATTTGAAACCAAATGTATAAATTTTTTTAGACCTATTATAACATCAAGTACATGATTTTATACAAAATAATATATTTCCTCATAACCTTCTAAATATTGACTAAAGAAAGCAATGGGCTGTTCCAAACCTTCATCATTTTGCTACATAAGCATATTTGAAATAGTGCTGAAAGTAGAAAAAACATACAAGAAGAAATCGTTACTGAAATCTAGATTGATAAAAGTAAGATCTTGGCTTATTACTTCTTTGATATCTTTAAATCTTATTTTACCTTCCTTAATCCAAGTGAACTCTTGATGTTTCTTAAGCATTTGATTAAGTGGCTTTACTAGTTCTATAAAACCAACAATAAATATTCTAATAAAATTAATCCTACCTAAGAAGCTTTGAAATCATTTATTGTTCTTAGGCAATGATAGAGCAAGGATTGCCTCTATTCTTTCTAGATCAATTAAAAGACCATATTTATACACCACATGCCCAAGAAGTCTTCCCTCATGCACTAAAAAAATGTATTTCTTTAGATTTAAAGAGACACCAAATTCTCCACATCTATGAAAAACAATCTTTAAATGAGTTAGATGATCATCAGGATCCTTTGAAACTAATGTAATGTCATCAAGATAAACTAAAACCATTTCACTCAAAATACCAAAAAAAACAACATCCATTACCCTTTTAAAGGTAGCTCCAGCATTAGAGATCCCAAAAGGCATTTTCTTGTAAGCAAAAGTACCCCATTTGGTGGTGAAAGTGGTTTTATATTGATCTTGTTCTTTCACTAGTATCTAGTTATATCTTGAGTACCCATGTAATAAATAATACCTCTATGAACCTAAAACTCTCTGCAAGATTTGATCCATAGAAGGAAGTGGACAGTGATCTTTTAATGATAATCTATTCAAATCTCTAAAATATACACAAGTTCTTATTTCTCCATCATTTTTTCCTTACTAGAACAAGGTTTGCAACCCATGTTTAATTATTAATAGGAAAAATAATACCTAATTCAATCATCTTTTTAAGTTCCTTTCTCATGAGAATTTTAACCTTGGGGTTGATTGGCCTTCACTTTTGTCTTACCAATTTGCATCTTGTTCCAATTCAATAGTATGTTATGCTATTTTGGGATCAAAACATTTCAAATCATGGTATTCCCAAGCAAAAACATCTAGAAACTCTTTACATAATGAAATAAAATATACTCTCTTAGAATCAATATTCACTTTACCCAACTTGAGTTACTTACCTTCAGCTATGCTAATTGGCTCATAATGCTCTTTCTTAGAAGAAATACTCACTTTTTATTTACTTATTTGATCATCTTCATTGAAAATTATCTCTAAAGTCACCAAACCTTTAGGCATCTTATTTTATTTTAATTGCATAATCTGATTCTCATATTGATCTTGCAATTTGTCATGATTTTTTTGGCAAAATTCTGCCTCATTCTGTAGAAAATATGCTATTTTCTTGTCATAATAAAAAACTTGCCAACTTACTCATTATTTAGGACTAAAGGCCTTCATACCAATTTAATTCAAGTCTAATTTTTACTATCCTTAATCTGATCTGAAATATCATGTTGTGCACCTATGGTAATATGTCTATCAACATACTGATTTGCTCCTCTAGGAATGGAACAAATATCAAATGCAAGGAAATATTCCATAAGATCTCAAATTCTATGTTTATAGGCCTTCAAAATAGGATTTTTTCTACACTTAAGCCTATAACTTATTGAACAACCAATTCACTATTACCTTTCACCTGTAAGAGATTAATATCCTTCTTTCTAGCCTACTAAAAACCATAAATAAGAGCTTCATATTCTACAGTATTGGAGGTAAAACTAAACTAAAATATAACAAAAGAATATTAATTTTGATTTTGTGGTGAAAGAAACATAACACCAGTACCACTAACATTATTTGTTCTTGATCAATCAAAGAATAGATTCCAAACTCCTTCTTGATCTTGTAATGAACTAGTGAGACTAGGTAATAAGGCACCTTCTTCGTACATATAATAAACTTCAAAACCAATATATTCAATACTTTTTTAGGGGTCATGTCCATGATTATCAACATCCCATTCATTAAGGAGAAGATCTGGAATGCCTTCAAGAAGCTTAGAAGGCTCTTGATCAATGGTGTTATCATCTTCTTCTATAATACTGGAATTCACTATTGGCATATTTGGCATATATGGCTCAAGGTGAAATATAGAAATAGGATCTAATATAATAGTTAATTTGGTTTCATACATGGTTATAAAAACCATTTATGACCAATTTGAAGAAATATAACCTCCTATTTTGGCATTAAAATCTTTGGATAGGCATAGTGTAAAATATGGAGGTAGATCAACAACAACATCCTATAAAATGGTGAAATTTGGACATGCAACAAGTATATTTTTTAGATATTTCAAAACACCCATAGTCTTGTTAGGAGACCCATATAATTTTAAGACACATTTATCATGGGGTTCATACTACAAACCTAACTTATCAGCTATTGATTTGGGCATAACAAAAGTACTATCCCCACTATCAGTCATAAAATTATGGACTAGACAATCACCAATGATCACAAAAAGATAAAATGGAGGAGGCTTAGTCACATTAAGAGGTTAAGACTCAATATTTGAATTATAATTAGTTAATACAACACTTTTTCTTTTTAGGTGATTTCTTAGAAATAGTGAGCTTTGAAATCTCTTCTTGTAAGGACTCCTTTTGTCTTGGGATTAGTAGAGTATCCCACATCAAAATTGAGACTATAGGCTTCTTCATATGATCCAAAATACTGAGGGAAGAAGTGGATGCCTTTGAATATGATTTGGGAAGAGCATAAGCTCCCAAATTTTGTGTAAATTGAGGAATATAAGGTCCTTTCACATTCTTATATTTTGGATCTTGAACTTGTTGATTTGAACTTTTCTGAGGCAGCTCATGTGTAGTTATCTTTTGTTATGGCTAAGAAGAAGAAGGGGGTACCCTTTTAGGACCTTAACCTTCTCCAATTATTATTTTCTTGGATCTAATATATGTTGCAATTGGATTATCAACATTAGATAAATCTTGACTTTGATTTACAACCAAGTGTTCAAAATAATTCTCACCTTTCTAGAAATTGACAAATGTAGCTTCAATAGGTGCTTTATCACTACCTTCTCCTTGTTGATTTGACACTTCTACTCTAGTTAATGAAGGAATGTCTCCATAGGGTAGAAAAGCTTCCTTATTTTGAGATGGTGGCTAGTTTTCAAATGAAAGAAGAACTAAACTTGTTGCATGAAATATTGATGAGAACTCTCACCAGTTAGAGCCATTGCCATGTTATTTGATTGATCCCATTGATTTTTACATTATCCTTCTTGAGCATAATTGTTATGAGCTGGCACTATAGCTCTTGAATTTCTTAGAGCATTAGGATTTTATTTTCTTGATTGAAAATTCTATTTTTGACTTTGTTGATTATATTGATAGGATGGCCTATTGGGCTAATAATTTTGATTAGTATTCTGATAAGGCCTATATGGTGGGGATTTCTGCTTCTCCAATGATACCAAATTATTAATTTGAGCCTTAAGAAGACTCTCTATCTTCCCCAATCTATCAGTTTGATCACCTTTTTTTTGATGGAAATTTGATGACTTTAGAATTGGAGCAATGGTTAGAGTAAGAGGATGAATCTCTAGAAAAAGAGGCATTAGAGGCCTTGGAGATAACTTGTCTACTTGTATAAGGCTATTTTCAGCCTTAATTTGTACTTCAAAATCTTCAAGTAAAGTATTACATATCATAGATTTGATCATTACTGCCACATCTGAATTAGGAGCCTTCAAATAGTACAAAAAAGCATAATTGGGTGTAGACTTGATCACTACTAGAATTCTATTCTAAGTCTTCTGGAATCTATAATTGAAATCCACCATGAACTCATGGTTAAATCTCTTAATTATTTTAAGATACTCCACAAGTGAAATATGATCACTTTTATCTTCAAAATGTTTGCACATAAGATCTCCAAAATGATAACTTGTCTACTTGTTGATTGATGCAGGAGCCAAACTTTTGTACCACTAAAGTGATTTTCCTTTAAAATAAGTTGCCAAAAACCTCATTGCTACATTCTCCTGTGTCACATGATGCACTAAACAAAGATTAGCAATATCTAAAATATGTTTTATAGGAATTATTGAATTTTCTCCTATATAATAATGAATATCCTTTAGAGCTAAAATTGGAATGTCATCCCATTGAGTGATATTTATAGGACTTCCACCATTGAATGCAACAAAAGCCTATCTTCTAAGAATAACCATATGAGGAATAATATTTATAACAATATTTGGATAAAAATATTAGCTTGAATAGTAATATTTTGTGAAATATCGTGGATAAAAAAGGGTGTATGATTTGGATTTGACTGAAAAGGTCTTTTCTTCTTTGGTTGATAAGATAACTCAAAAAAATCTGCTTCTTTCCCTTTTATAGATGATATTGTGACAAATTTTGGGGGCATAAAAAATATAGAGAGCTGAAAATGAAAATATGGAAAGAAATATAATACTCAGATACATAGATAACAATTTCAAAATGTGAATAAATAGGTCCCACTAGGCATGCCAGAAACTGTTATCACTCTAGAGTGCACCTTGCTTGAGGATGTGAAAAGCACACCCTCACTCCAACTGATATAATTATAAATTCTCTGAGCATGGGTGAGTCTTTGATGAGAAAACCTATAGAGAGGGTTGGTTCCCTTTATATGTTTTCAATAAACTTGAATACTATGATTTTTTATGATTTTTGAGGTGAAAAGGGAGAAGGAAACTAAAAAGGGAAATATATTTAAAAGGGGGTGATACCCCTGAATTATCAAAACCCTCTAAAGTTACTAAAATAAATGCACATATATAATCAAATGAAATCTATAATTCTATCTTTAAGAATAAATATTTCAGATGAAGGGTTGGAAACATCTTCAAATGAGTTGCAAAAGGGTGAGAAAGGAAGAGATAGCTGAGGAAGGGACTTGCAAAAGGAGATAAATCTCACTTATATGCTAATACACAATCAGATTACACACTATCTCCTATCAAAACTCAAATTAAAAATAATTTATTTATTTATAATTGATCCAACTTACAAATTTTTCCTTCAAATTTCAGGGATCCCTTTTAATGGCTTGAATAAGCTAATAAATATACTTTTCCAAAACCTTAATTGGCCTTAAGTGTAGTTCTAAAAGAGAAAAGGGTTAGTATTGGTTAATTAACCAAGACTTAACACCTTTTTACAATAAATAATATTTAATAAAATCTTTCTTTTACAAAAAATGCATGCCTTTTCAAGCATTGGCATAGAATTATGACAGTGAGGCTAAGTTTTAAAGGTTAAATCTTAAAATAAACAAGACACTCTCCAAAAAAATCTAAACATGCATGAATCCTAGGTGGTGTAGAAGAATTGATGGTGGAATTATGAAGGTCAAAATTCTCTTTTCATGGCATACTACACCAATATCTAAATAAGGAACTCCATTTGATTCATTTTCAAGATGAACTAGAAGAAGAGATATTCTCATTTGCATGAAAAACAAACAAGATGTGCAATGAATTTATCCAATCAAATCCACTTGGACTACTATAAAATTGAGAGCCTTGCAACATGAGAAGAATTCCCAAATTATAATTCAAGCTTGAGATAATCTATAAGTTAAGCTAAAACATTTAGATGCATGAAAGTGACTAGTCAAACCATGGAGAAGAGTGACTTTAATAACTAGTCAACTGAAGATTTGACTATTCAACTATAAATAGCCTATACTTTGTATAGAATTCCATGTTGACTCTATTTTTTACATGTATTTACTTAGGATTAATGTATTTTGGCTATATTTTTCCCTTGATTTACTTGGAAAAGAAGTTTGTGACCTTTCATGTCCATTCCATCAGATTTATTCTTGTGTATCTCTTTGGCAATTTTCTCAGGATTATTTCCCATTGGCTTATTTATTCTTTCAAATTATTTTGGTTTGTCCTTGGTCTATCCTCTAGAATTTGTCTCTATATAAATATTAGTCCATACCTTAGATTGCATTTGATTAAGGTTTTATTCATTTGGGTTTGTTATTTTTATCTCTAGATTATCCTACTTGCCCCTTGTTTCTTCTTTTTGCACAGTCAAATTTCCCATGGACAAAAAGTCTATGGGAATATCTAAGGATTTCTCTATTCTTGTCTATTTATCTTTGGGCTTATTATCATGTCTCAGTTATTTTATATTTTATCTTTCCAACCCCTTGAAGGAATTCCTTTAGATTAAATGTTTGAAGGAATTCCTTTAGACTTTTTGTCTGAGTCCTTTGTCTTTTTCCCATCAATAAGAAGTCCATGGGAATTATTTTCCTTGTTCTTTTTGATTTGTCCTTTTGGCTTATAGAGTAAATTTATCAAAGGGTGCATACCCTTAAATAATTTTGAAAATATCTTTCCTGAAGGGCACATGCCCTTCAAGCTTTTGTAAAAGCCCTTAAAATTCATGAGATAAACTTTCTCGAAGGGTAGGTGCCCTTCAAGATTCTTGAAAATGTCCCTTCCAAACTTAAAGTGTACCTTCCCAAAGGGTAGGAAGCCTTAAATATTTTTGAAATTATCCTCTGAAATCTTAAAAAATGACCCTTCAACCTTAAAATTAGCCTTTCCAAAGGGTAGATGCCCTTCAAAATTCTTAGCAATGACATTTTCAAAAGGCACATACCCTTCAATTTTTTTCAAAGTGTCCTATTTTTAAAGGGAATAACCCTCTGAATTTATTCAAATGGTCATTCAGACTTGTGAAAACCTTTTGAAAAAACTATAAATATCCTCTTTCCCTTCAGTAAAAATGAAAGAGACCTCTCTAAATGAAATTTAACCTTAATTCCTTTAGACTTTTTCAAAATTCCTCCAAATTCCTACAAAAATGTATCTTCAAAATCATGTTGCAAACCAACCTGAAGGGTACATAACCATCAGGACTTTTGAATTAGATGTTTTCAAAGGGAACATACCCTTCATGTTTCTTGTAAGAGTCCCTTTCTTAACCAAGAACTACTTCTTTATCTCTTAGACAAAATGTCTAACACTTTAGATTTTCTATCTCCTTATTTCCTTTGAAAAAGTTGGAGCCCTTCGAATCTCTTCATTTTGAGATTTCTTCTTTTGGAAAAGGCAAATAAACCTTTGTCTTTAAAATTTATTTTCCCTTAAACAAAAGTTTGAGGAAATTGTTTTGACACTTAGCCATTTGAGACATGAAAATATAACACTTTGAGGAATAAAATACCGAGGAAAAGGTCTTCTTAGGAGAAATAGCTGATGGAAAAAATATAAACCTATATTATATAGGTTTTTGAAAGAAAACAATCACCATCATTCATAAGTGAACCTACATGCATGTGGCTTTATAATTGTTTATGATATTTGAATAGGATGTATGGCATTTTCAAACCTATTATAGGTGTCTTTTTCTTGAATGGACTATAACTTGTTAATGACCCCAAAGGGGGCTCCAAAGTATATTTGATCTTCGTTCTTACTCTAATTTCTTGATAAGTCCATTTCTAAACATGAACCATATAAAAAACCTCACTATCACCCTAAACTTCATCTTCATGTCTGTATTCTCCTCATAATCATAAGCACTTGTCACTAAATCTTGATAAAGACCCTTCTTACTTGATTGTGAAATTTTTGCTATAGATCCTCATCATGATTGTATTTGATACTTGAATATCCACATTTCCCTTTGCTCATGCTTTTGGCTATAGTTTGACCAAATGTATGGGGAAATTTACCATTCTAGGAAAGTTTAGAATAGAAGGGGTAGTAATTTGGCCTCGATAAGCCAAATTGCTAACAATAATATAACATGTTGACATATCATTAACCCAAATAATTCATAGGGACATATATAATTTAAATGGTTCAAAAAATTGAGGCCATAAGCCTTTGAGTTCCTAAACTCTTGATATTACTCCATGTGGATCAATTAAACTAGCCTATGGCCATGGAGTATATATAAATCAAGGATATAAATATAAAATCCTTAATAAGTGAGAAACAAACAAGTGTCTCAATATAAGAGATGCATGGCCAATGTATGCATAAATAAGTTTAACATTAAAGTAAATAAGTTGGTAAATGAGAAATTGACACCTATCTCAAATAGGATGATTGGATATACTAGATGAAAAAAAAGTTTCCACATGGTAGATAAATGAACCAAACAAAGTTGATTAGTGAATTTAAATCCAAACAAGAATTAAATCTAAAGTTTTTATTCACATTGAAGTCACACGAATTGGGAATTCAAGGAGAAGACTTTGAGAAATATATGAAAAATCAAAGTAAAAGGAAAGTAACTTCATCATCAATTTACGAGTGAAAATTATAATTTAGATCCTTCATTCAACCAAAATCCATAACTTATTCAATGATCCTACAAGATCATTCAAAATAATTTATAAAGGAATTATTTAGATTATAAAAATGGCTTCTTCTTCAAAACCAGCATGTATTTAGTCCCCTTTCACATATTCTTGTTATGGAAGTACTAAATACACTGACACCCTATTTGATAAAAGTTCCTTTAAGTTCAAGTTTCTAAATTACTAGGAAATTTAGAATGTAGTAGAGTACATGGAAACATACTTAACACAAGACCAATTTTCCTAGGATGAGAAGCAATACATTGATGACTTACTACCAATAAAAACAATGGGGATTCATCAAGTAACAAAAAAATAAAGGCAATTCCCTATGTTGACTTACTCTATTATTTATTATTTAATGGTACTTCTCTGGAGATTATATACACCTTATAAAAGGGAAGAGTACACTCACATATATTTATAGAAGGAAATTTGAAAGGTAAATTAGACTCCTAGCACCTGAGGTGGATTATAGCCAGGTCTAAGCTAATGTATGGCTTGAGAACAACATCATAGAGGGTAAAATAAATAAATAACTAGAAAAAGGTACAAGATTTAATCCCAAAGGGTCCATCTCTTCCAACTACATCATCAAATTCAGGCCTAGGATTAGGATATCCATGTCTCTTTTAAATAGCCTATATGGTTTTCCCAATATTACTTATGTATATGTGAAATGGGTCCCATTGTTGGAGATTATCCTAATTTTAGACAAGATTTTTTCTTTAGGATAAATTATTAGCTTTAGACTAAAGGCTCAAATGTTTAGGAATGAGAAAAGGTTGACTTAAAGAAATTTATAAATGATGTCATATTTATTAGATATAGTCTTGGCACAATTCATAGAACACATGGAAAACTATAACATCCATCATCAGAGTATGTGATAATAGGATCTATGAATACTATTATTTCATGTTTGTATATGGATTTATAAATTAAATCAAAAGGATTTGTGAGCAAATATACCCTCAAGTAAAATAGGAAATTCATGACACTCAGATTCTTAGGTTATCTAAGAGCTTGAAAAGAAACATAGGTAAATGGGGAGATTAATGGTATTACCTTGATTGTACAATTATAAGGATTAAAGGGACTAGGGTACATCTTTTATTCTTACTATGGCATGTCTTAGATAAACTCATAGAAAAAGAGGTGGCTATTAATTTAAAATTTATCTAAGAATTGGGCATCTCCAATTTTTAGAAAGGTTCCATTTCAACCAAATTGGGATGGCATGGTCCTATTATAATTTAGATTTGGCCCAGTTCAAAGAGTGGGAAACTATAAAGAGAATCAAGAATTATATTAAACTCCTCAAGGAGAAGGGGGTGACCATCACATATGGTTACCAATAATATGATCATAATATTATCTTCATGAATGCATCAGATGACACAAAGGTATGGACTTAGATGAAGAATAATCATATTTTCATGATAGCCATACAAGCCATTTAGTATGACCTAGATATCACAAATGAGTAGGATAATGAGATGGTAGAGTAGGCCCAAAAATCATGGAGTCATTAGTTCCCCTAGCTTAACCTTAGGACTTAGCAGGCCTACCTCCCTCCCCTAAGTAGAAGATACAAATATAAAAGAGGGAGATTTTAGTGGCTAGAGGGAGGAAAATACCCAAATCAAAAAATAAATACTTAAAGGTCTCCTAAGTACCCAACTAACTTCCACACATCCAACTACTAATATCGTAATTTTAGGTATAACTACAAAAATAGAGTAGACTAATCCTCCTCTAGACCATTAGAAGAACACATTCACTTGACACCTCTACTTTCACTTACAACAGTCACACAAATAAGTCTCCCAGAGTTACTACAAACTTATTTCTTTCCTATTTAATATGCTCCTCCTTCTCCACCAACATATCAAACAAGTTCACCTCCATCCATATCCACAAGTAAGGGGACACACTCTAAAACACTTATTACAACACCAATTTCCTTTCCATCCACACTCCTTCCACTATTATTGTTATACTTTATCCTCTTTCACCACCACCTATAGTAGTAATTATGGATCCATCAATTGTTTCATCATCTATTTCACCCCTTATTTCTCCCATAGCCACTTACCAAAGGAGATATAAAGTCCTTCTAGCCTCCTCTAAAGCTTAGTAATTAGAGGAAAGACCATATTTTTCTCTAGATACTATAAAATAATCCCTTATTTAGGAGGAAGTAGAGGAAGAGGAACACAAACAATAAACTGTAATATCCTTAGTGGACTATACCATTGACAAAGAATAATGAAATTCAAAAAAGATGATAGGACTTGAGTAAATGTTAAGTGAAGAGGGAGCCCTAGATGAAGAAGATGAAGAATTTGAATTAGAAAAGGCCAAAACATTAAGCCTAATAAGTCTTCAAGAAGAAGAAACTCTAGCTAACACCCTAGACTAGCAAGTCATCACTAAAGACCAAAGATAAAATATAAATAAGGTAATTTATTATCTTATTTCTTATATCTCTAGTGTAGATACTCAAGTTAAATATTTAACTCTAGCCATTTTAGGGCCATCAATGTCTAGTTTAGTTGACTCTTTCATTATTTTGTCATCAAAACTAATAAAGACTCCAAATAAAAGGGTCTATTTTGAGAATCTGGTATTAGTATCCATTTTGAATCTTAGACATCCACTATTTCATAAAAAACCTTCATATCAATTAGAGCTACCCATGCCACAATCCTCACCTATACATTCAGCCACCACAATAGTTAAAAAACACCAGGTTTGACTAAATTTGTGGCTAAGGTCATCTGATAGAGATAAGCTTCACCATGGGATATAATTGTTTATACAACATTATAATTCCCAATATTTATAATAATTTCATTAACACCTCCCATAATAACTCCTCTTCCAATGAATCTTCCACCTTCTACCTATGAATACCTAAATATTACATAAGAAGAAGGGGAACTTATCATTCCTCAATAGGTTAAATAAATTCAAGGTAGAAGGGATGAGAGATAAAATATGGTCATCACCGAATTACCTACAATCTCCACCCATTTTGACAAATAGAGTGGTACCATTTATAGGGTGATGAAGAGTAAGACAATCAATATAATACAAGGGAATAAATAAATTTTGAATAAAGATAAAATTTATTTACCTTGGCTAAGAAAGACAAAAAGAATCCTAATGATCTAACTAAGTACATATAAGAGTTTTGTTCTTTTGTGGATTCAGCTAGGGAGGCAATAAAAGAGATTTACAAAATCAAGGAGGCACAATAGATACTACTTTAGGGACATATTATTTATTCCCCTCATGATATTGTTGATAGTGTACATAATACAACCACTATGATGTAAAAAATTTTGAATAACATTTAGATTTCCAAAGGGGTGAGCCAATCAAAAAGGATAAAAGTACTTAAACTATGGCACAAATTAAAGGAATATGAGAAAAGGATCACCTTTTTGATTTAATGTTCTAAGAGTAATTAATTCAACCAGTTGAACTTAATGTCCAACCAAGATGCAACATGGGTCCTAAATTATGTAATTACTAAAAGGGATGTTTCCCTTAATTGGTATGTATAGATAAAGGCTTTGAAGGTACATTTTTTAGATCATGAAAATGAGGCCTTGGAAGTTTTATAGGATAGGAGGGTCACTAATGTGATAACATCTATTGGAGAATTAGTCAATAGGCCAAAATTTAAAACACTCCTTAAATCAACTACAAATAAATTTGAGGATATTGAAAGAACAATGTAAAAAACTTACAATGAGATATTGCATAAGGTAGAGGCCCTTGAAGCTAAGTTCAAGAGCTTGAAATAGAACATATAATGTTGATGGATGAAGCCATCAAAATATTTAAACCTTCTTTTCTCAATTTTGACACTATTAACAAAGAGTTCAAATTAGAACATACATTATTCGAGGAAATCAAAGCTAAAGAGAGATATTCAAGGTTAGTTTCATGCATGTAGTCAAATGTTATTGCTATCACATTGACACAAGATTCCCAATTTCTCAGATATATAGTCATGCATACTCCAAGTGGGCTAATTTTGATACCTCAAGGAACTACATTGGCCACTTCAATTTCAATATTTTCCACTCAACCATCTTCATCTTCTAACAGTGCCACATCAACACCCCTAAAAATAAAAACATGTATTTTCATGTTTCAACTAAGTTGGAATGTTAGTTCCTAATTTATTTTACATATATATAGTGTATTTTTAGTCTAAGATTTTTTTACTAGGCAAACACTTATGCACATGCATTCTTTTCTTGATGATGGGAAAATACTTTTGTACATGCATTATTTACATGATTATGGGTACAAAATCCTATTTATAGAGATATAAATTTGGACTTCACTTGGAGGATGAGTCCTTCCCATCCCTATGCCTATATATATTTGTATCCTCCCTATCCTAAAGGGAGGATAATTTTGGAAATTAAGATTAATATGAAGTTATAAGGAAAGTTATATAATTTGTTTTGATGTGAACATATTGATTCTTCTACAAACCTATGAATCTTGTAATAAGTTATATAATTCTTTTATCTTAGTCTATTGGTTATACATGATTTATTTTCCAATATAGTTATTCATATTATTCTATTTATAAGTTGAATGTCTTTTATGTATTAATCATAATCCCCCTTGTAGATGTCTAAAGACAATCTTACAAATGTGACAACCTTTGATTATATATGCTTAATTTTACTGTATTCTTGTTTCCTTGGAATCCTAACTATGTTTGATTATTAGTGTGCTTACAGTGACTTATAGTAGACATTGGTTTCTAATTACTTGTCCAACCTTTAGTTCAAGTGTTATCTTAGAAAGGTTTTATTTTTTTGATCCACATCCCTTTTTTTATACCTTACCTTTCCATCCTTTTGATTTTATTTTAGTCCTACCACCTTAGGTTAGATCCATCATCAATCCACCCATCTTAGGTATGTTTATACTCATCCATATCCTAACCCATTAATGGTAAACAAATTGACTCACTCACCACTATTACACCAATAAGTTGTTTATAAAACCTAGTACCCCAAAATGCATGGATTGGAGTGAATATTCATTCATATATCTTGAAACCTTATAGTCTAATTCATAAGGTTCTATGGTGTGCATGAAAACCACATCAATATATACAAACTAGGTCATTATTGTAATTTATATCATACATTACATGATTAACACACAATAAAACACATAGGAGTGAACTACATACATTTGAGGCCCTACTTAGAGTATTAGATATATCTAAACCATGTGCCCACTAACCCATTTTTTCCACATTCAATATGAAGATGAAAAACAAGGGTTTCATCATTTAACAAGGAGAAACAACCCATGACCTAGATTTGAATGCATAAGAGCAAAGGACAGAACCTAGAAGCATCTAGGTGGTTACATCTAGTTTTAGTAGGTAGTCTATACTAGACACCTATTTATAATTCATATAGTAGCATTGACATAAACATCCTAGGTCAATAAGTGTCTACAACTACAAAAGCACAATTTCTATAATCAAGTAACTTTTATAGAATCTAGATCCAGCCTAATTTTTGCTTGTTCTAATCTATATTTATATTAGCATAAAAATTGGTTAAGTATATTATTATGATTTTTATAACAATATCTAGCATAGTTATGCTTTATATCCTTAGTATTTCACCATAATAGTTTTAGTATATGTTTTATCTAAATTTCATAAATAATTGGCCTGCTCTAGAGATAGTCTACCATCCTTGTGCCCTAGGTTATCTCTTCCCCATTTAATCTTATATATCATTAATCTATATTTTAGGGTTAAACTAAAACCTACAAATAAAAACTTCTTTTCCAATAATCATGTTCAATATGGATAAATATATTGGTTATTTGTGGTACAATACATAATGATAGTCATTGTTTATTATGTTAAGTCAATCAAAGATATAATAAAGTTGCATAACAAAATTAGTCAACATAAAGAGATTATTTTAAAATAGGATCAATATTTAATCTCTTTATAACTCTTTTTTTAATAATATAGAGCCAATTTCCCATTGCTAATGTGCTTGCTCAAAACCCTTTTTTCCTCCTAAAGCCTATTTGAGTGATAACTACCATTCTGCTTCCATTATTTCGCCATAGAATATATTATATTTTTTAGTTCATGTTGTTACTACATGAAAAGGTAAGTGTGCCTAGCCTATGATCTGTAAACACCAGTAAGAACTTCACTATTTTTGTAAAACATTTACAAAGATATTTTAAGTTCTCAATTCCAAAATTTAAACTAAATTGGAAACAAAAATTTCTTAACTTATAAGATGTTTGAATATTTAAATTTTACTAAAATATGATTCAAGAATCATGTTTCAAAACTAAAATAAAGGTGAATTGAAAGATCACATCAGTTATCCATTAAAACCATCAGATTTTTCAAATTCTCAATTTACTCAATTTATCATAAATGATCAAATGATTAAATTTTACATTATGATTAAAATCTGAATTATAATCTACAAATTAATTGAAAATAAAATGCAAAAATGAATTCAAAGATCAAAACACAAAAATTATTTATGGGGTTCAGAATTTCTACATCCCTGGGTTCTTATCGAATCGATCCATTAATGTTGCTAAAATTTAAAGCCAAAATAATAATTAAAATGAAAAAAATAGATCTAATATCTAAAAAAATAGTGTTTTAGACCTTTGAAAGACCTTGGATGACTCAGCACGTCCTTCACCTTCCTGAATCACACGTAGAGGCTTCTCTAAATTAAAATTGGCAACTTATGTAGCTTAAAATGACATTGCCAAAACTCCAAATTGGGAAAATGAATATACAAAACAAATAATATCAGAATTATAAACAAGTTTTTAATTTACTCCAAGCTTTGGTTCAGCCTCTAAGGGCTCCAAAATGATCAAATACTATAAACGGGTCTATAATTCTCCTATACACAGTCGGCCAGAAGCTTACCTTCAAATACAAGTTCACTCATTTTAAAACACTTCCAAGTCCATATCTTGGTTGGTCAAGACCTATCCATTTTACATGGGAGGTCTGTAGTTCAAGTCTTTAGCCTTCTATTTAGGTGCTTTATACTTATCTTTTATTCCCACATTTGCAAGTTGGAATGGTTTGCTGTCCTTTCAATAGGTTGGTGGCATCCTTTTACAATACTGATGCCCCTTTTGGTGGGCTTAAGGTGATAAAATTATCTTAATTCATTTGTTTAGTATTCCAACTTAGTATGGGTAAGTGTGATGTCCCCTTCTCACATTCCATGTGGCATGCATTTTAGTCTCCAAAGTTGGCATAAGACTTGGCATTTCTCACGGTTTATGATGTGGTTAGTTGGAAGATAATCATGAGTTGTATGGACTCAGACAAGGCACACATTTCAAACGGTCTTCAAAGTTGGCATATATTCTCAATCTTGACTTGGAAAGGTAGTTGGATGGCCGTGGTACGTTGGTTCTCCATGTGACATATGGGGTTTACTTGGTAATAATAAATACAACGTATTACCAAAGAAAATTACAAACTTAAAAAACTTACAATTCAATTGTCCCACATGCATTTAGTGGGAACAATAGAATGATATAAAATCAAAGTAAAATACATTTCAATATGAAATCAGGAGTTCAAGGTACCCCTCCTTAAAAAGAGTGTGTCGACCCTCGCTGAGGGCCCCCGACGAGCCAATAGCGGGGCCCATAGTTCTCTATATGATCCCCTGTCAAAGACCAGAGGCTGAAACCAAACAAACAACAACCAAATTTTTTGCATGACCGTATAAAAATGTACTACCATGTGTCAATGGGTGATTGGTCCACTTGGCGTATTTGAACAATGCCACGTCATTTTTTGACTTGTTATTTCCCTGTTGTAAGAAAACTTCAGCAAACTATATCTTGAGCATACGGTGTCCATTTTGCAAATTGTGAAAAGCATCAGAAAGCTCTTGATGAGATATTCCACATGAAAGAGGTTTTTTCATGACTTGGAAACTTTTTCCAAACTAAAATCTGGATCACACCTCCCTATAAAAGAGGCTTTTGGTCTCCAAAAGTCTACTATCTCTTAAAAAATGATAACTAGTCTACTGTATCACATCAAACAAAACCCAATCATAGAAATGAGATAAAAATTGGAAAATTAAATGATTCATGACTAAAATAAAAATGCCTAAAACATGGCATGAGTAAATTAATCTATAACTACCAATAAACTAATCACAATATACCAAAATTGTCTGCCCATGTCACATCCTGTAAAGCAGTGAATTGTCAATAAAATGAAAAAATTACCAATGTAACTGCAAAACATTTTTTTTAATGTCAATAAAATACATGAAATTTTATAGACACATTGAAATATAATGCCCTGGTATGGGACTTACAATGCTAAACAAGTGCAAACAACACAAAGTGTATATTGCCTAACATCTCAAACATGCCCATAGGGTCTTACAATGCATCTATACATCCATGTCCAAAAAGAGATACATTCTCAAAATAGTAGTCAAATATAAGTCAAGTGTTGTAAGGAATTAACTCAACCTACAATATGCATTCTGTTATTATCTCCAATTGATCAAATGAGTTCAAGTCTTCTAGACAACTCACATAGCATAAATAGGAGATTCCATAGAGCTATTAACATAAGGTGAAAATTGAAATACTTTGAATGATAAACCTGTCTCAAAATGTTCTCACAAACTCTACTAATGCATCATCAAAGCTTGTTCTTTCTATTAACATAATTCTTAACAATTCTTTGACAAATAAATGCATTATAAATCCACTTAATCAATTTTTCTGCCTAGTTAACTTAATTTCCTTAGTGGATTCCTTAACATCATTATGGATTGATTTAACTTCATTGACCTTATTAATAGGTTGATAAATCATCTTAGTTTTACCATTTCTAGAATGAGAAGATGATTGGAGTTTAAAACAACGATCAATATGATGTCCACTCATATGGCAATGAGTGCATAAAACCTTCTTAGGTGAGGTCTCCCTTTCACCTCTTCTCATTTTTCCATGATGAGAATGGTATTTAACACCTACAATATGCTTAATCAAAGCATGTCTCTTCCAAAAAAATGCAACACTATGGTTATGCATCCCACAAAAAGTGCAAGGAAATGATTGCATCATCTTTCAAATGTTAAATCCAAATTTCTTAAACATAAAAAGTGGATCAAAAGATTTAATGCTAACTCTAGTGGAGGAACTAGGAGGTGAAATCTCAATACCTCATCTATGTGTCCTCTTACACTGCACATGCTCTACTAGTGGCCTCAAACCTTTTCTATCAGAAGCTTATCTTCCTTTAGCTATGGATGAAGTTTATCCAATATCCACCTTCTCACTAGTGTAACCCAAACTTGCATGAAGATATCTATGCTCTAACTGTATTGGGTTAGTAATTCTTTGGCCATATTAACCAAGAAATCTTCCATTAAAGTCCATTTTCTTCAATAATTTGGATCCTATACCCTTAGTGTGTTTTTCAAAACTACCAAAAGCATCATTACTTGAATCTGAATCTGAATGGAAAGAAGAAGATGAATTACTTGGTGAATAACTTATAGTGCACTCAGTCATAGTTTATGCATCTGAAGTAGAAGGTATGGCCTTCTTTGGTTCACCACACTATAATTTGATCAAGAGCTCATCCTTAGATTCAAGCTCTAATTTCAAACTTGTAATTTTCTCTTCAAGATCTAAGAGTTTGCATCTCAGGAATGCATTCTCATCCTGAATTTGGGTGTTGATGGCTTCAAGCTCTTCCATCTTAGATTTATGTGACAACTTTCCCATGGTTTCCTACAAACACACTGATTCCATAATTGCACACTGCAATCTAATCAAGTGATATTGATAACCACTAAATTGGAAGTAACTATCAAATCACACAATCAGAAGCTATCATTGATTTATAACTATTCTGATACCAAAATTTGGTCCGTAAATACTAGTAAGAACTTCACTACTTTTTTAAAACATTTACAAAGATATTTTAAGTTCTCAATTCTAAAATTTAAACTGAATTGGAAGCAAAAATTTCTCAACTTATAAGATGTTGGAATATTTAAATTTGACTAAAATCTGATCCAAAAATCATGTTTCAAAACTGAAATAAAGGTGAATTGAAAGATCACATCAGATATCCATTGAAACCGTCAGATTTTTCAAATTCTTGATTTACTCAATTTCTCGTAAATGATCAAATGATTAAATTTTGAATTTTTATTAAAATCTGAATTATAATCTATAAATTAACTAAAACTAAAATGCAAAAATGAATTCAAAGATCAAAACACATAAATTGTTTACGAGGTTCAAAATTCCTACGTCCCTGAGTTCTTATCAAACCGATCCATTAATGTTGTTAAATTTACAAGCCAAAATAATACTTAAAATCAACAAAATATATCTACTCTCTACAAAAATAGTGTTTCAGACCTTTGAAAGACCTTGACTGACTCAACACGTCCTTCACCTTCCTGAATCACATGCAGAGGCTTTTACAAATCAAAATTAGAAACTTCCATAGATCAAAATTACATTACCAAAAATCCAAATTGGGCAAATGAATATACAAGATAGAGAATATTAGAATTCTAAACAAATTTGTAGTTTACTTCAAGCTTTGGTTTGGCCTCTAAGGGCTCCAAAATGACCAAATACTATAAACGGGTCTATAATTCTCCTATACACAGTCGGCCATAAGCTTACCTTCAAATACAAGTTTGCTCATTTTAAAATACTTCCAAGTCCATATCTTGGTTGATCAAGACCTATCCCTTTTACATGGGAGGTCCACAGTTCAAGTCTTCGGCCTTTTATTTAGGCACTTTATACTTATCTTTTAGTCCCACATTTTCAAGTTGGAATGGTTTGCTATCCTTTTAATAAGTTGGTGGCATCCTTTTACAATGCTGATGCCCCTTTTGGTGGGATTAAAGCACCAAAATTATCTTAATTCATTGGTTTAATATTAAAACTTAGTATGGCTAAGTGTGTTGTCCCCTTCTCACGTTCCATGTGGCATGCATTTCGGTCTCCAAAGTTGGCATAAGACTTGGCATTTATCACGGTTTATGACATGGTTAGTTGGAAGATAATCACGAGTTGTATGGACTCAAATGGAGCACACATTTCACACAGTCTCCAAAGTTGGCATATATTCTCAATCTTGACTTGGCAAGGTAGTTGGATGGTCGTGGTAAGTTGGTTCTCCATGTGACGTATGGGGTTTACTTGGTAATAATAAATATAATGTATTACCAAGGAAAATTACAAGCTTAAAAAACTTACAATTTAATTATCCCAAATGCATTTGATGGGCACAATATAATTATTTAAAATCAAAGTCAAATACATTGCAATATGAAATTAGGAGTTCAAGGCACCCCTCCTTAAGAAGAGTGTGTTGACCCTCATTGAGGGCCCCCAATGAGCCAATAGCAGGGTCCATGGTTCTCTATATGACCCCCTGTCAAAGACCAAAGGCTGAAACCAAACCAAACACCAACCAAATTTTTTGCACAACCATAAAAAAATGTACTATCACATGTCAATGGGTGATTGGTTCACTTGGTATATTTGAACAATGCCATGTCACTTTTTGACTCATTATTTCCCTGTTGCAAGAAAACTTCAACAAGCTATATCTTGAGCATATGGTGTCCATTTTGCAAACTGTGAAAAGTGTCAGAGAGCTCTCGATGAGATCTACATTGTGTAATAGGTTTTTTCACAACTTGGAAACTTTTTTGAAACTAAACTTTGGATCAGCCTATCCCTCCACCTATTAATATGCTATAGGTTCCTCCCAAGCCTAAACTAGTGATTAAACATAAAAGACATGGTTTTGTTGATCAATTAAGTAATATGCATGCTAATATTTCAACCTCAAGATTATACAAGGACATATTATATGATGCATTGTATGAAACATAAGTAACAAGTGGCATAGAGCCAAATTAATTTGATGATATTATGTAATATCTCAAAAATAATGCCAATCTCATGAATTTTGAACCAAAATATTTACCATCAAATGAGATTATTAAGACTTACCTTTATTCATACAAGTTATTATGCATAACAAAGGAATAAAATGAGTGCTAGTCAACAATGGGTCTAATATAAACATTTGTATAAAAAAATTATTGAAAATAACGTGTATTAATACTAAACTTCTCTAAAAACTAGATGCACATATCAAAGGGTTTGATAACTAATTTAGCCCATAATTTTATCAAATAACATTAGATGTGACATTGGGACCAAAAAAAATATCAAATACATTCCAAGTAATGTATCAATCATTTAATTATAATTTACTCTTGGGTAGATCTTGGATACACATGATGGAAGCTATCCCATCTACATTACATCAATGTGTCAAATTCATATATGATGGGATTGATGATGAACCCTTTAAATTTTTTCCAAATGATACATTGTAACATGATAGGGGTTCCTAAAATCATACCACCCAAATAATATATTGAAATTGGAAGGATACCAACCTATGAATCAGGTGAATCAAGTAAAATAAATCATTTACCACAAGATGATTATAAGGCACTAGATACTGAGTTGCATATGGATGCACAATTAGAATAAAAACCATTACCAAAGGAGATAATAATACCAAAAAAATAATAAAATCCAATATTTGATCTTCTTTTATTGGTTAATACTAAGCAATAAGATGGAAAAGTTTCAAATTAATATGATAAAGATGATGATCTTTATCACATTATGACCAATGAACAATATCAAAAACTAAATTTTTATCCACTTGAGCATATTTCACATAACTTATTCACACCTACAAGTCGCAATACAGACAAGTTAAATTCATCACTAGAGGGTATGAAATCATATTCAAATAAAGGCAAGGTAAAATTAGTAGATGAATATGTAAATGTCTGTTATTCAATCCATCCATATTGGATACAAATCTTGAGTCAACCTTATAATGGTAAAATGTAGATACATCATGTGAATAATGTGGAATCCTATCATGAGACTCCATAATAGATTTTACAAATCACAACAAAACAATATGCTCTGAATATCATACTTTATATGTTACTTGAGCATAATATTATATATGTACCTCATAATAGACATATATTTGGAAATAAATTCATTCTTAAATAGGGCTTACCATATTTTAACTATCATTAGATCATTAACCATACTATAGAGTAATGCAAGGCATTACAAAACCAAATTTAAAAATACAAAATTGAAGTATGCATACAAATCACACCTAAATAATTGAAAATACCTTTGATTTATGATATTTTATAAAAAAAGTGCAATGATAAATACTTATAAGTGTTCATGCCACACATATTCAACTATTACTACCAATATTAATGGTGTCTATTGACAACATCTTAAGATTGATATAAATAATTAGAGCATAGTTTATAATAATACCACATTATAATAAATTGGAAATCATTTATATTAGTTACTATATTCTCTATCCATTAAAAAATATATTAGGTAAATTATATTACCCATTTTATGTGGACCAAAAATGGTAGACCTTTCTATATTGGTAATGGATCGATAACCATGTTTGAATTTGCATCTTGGCTAGCACTGGTTGACTGAATGAAATTGACTATTAGTATAAAAATCAATGCCTTACTTTCCAACATGATAAAAAATAAATTTTTATCCCACATGATGGATATGATGATGGAAATATACCAATAAATTCTAGCAAAAAGTTTCCAAAGAATTGGCAATAGTTTAGTACAAATAATTTTGGAATACAAAGCCACCCCATAATACCTTATCTCTTGAATATGAGGACTTGTTGAATTGATTATGTCACATTTAAAATCTTTTAAAAAATTTCATAAATAAAAAAATCAAATATTCTAAAAATACAAATAAATTAAATGTCCAAAAAAATTCAAAAACATTCAAATAAATTCAAGAAAATAAAAGTATTTAGCATTCCCATGTTTATTAGCTCCTTGGAATCTATATTTTTTGATTTATATTAGGAGATAGAATATAATTTCATTCATATATAAACATATGTTTCATGCATCTTTGAGTGTGATATAGACATACCCAAACACATGATCTATGCACTTCTAGATGTTGGACCTCTCCTCTACCCACATCATATAGTACATTGGGGGCATATACTTTCTTTGATCATGATTGATATAAGTTACATATTATTTATGATAATTACTAAATTATTATGTTTATACTAATTATTAGACATGTAAATATCCATGCTCAAATCTTTCACACAGTATTTGATATGATATACTTTATAATTGATTTTAACACATATATGCAGGGATTAGTAGGATATGCTTATGTTGGTTGCTAATGTTTCATTCATATTATCACTTACTTGAGCATATTAAATTAATTTCTATTATATTAATTTTGAAAAATTTAAATGTTTTCCTTTTTTGTTATCCCCTATGCCATTGATAAATTTGATTATGTCATTCCATGTTGATGTGATATTTAACTATTACATCCCTTTAGATTGTGTGGCATTTGAACATGCCCCTTGTATGATGTCTCCTTAGACCATTCCTTTACATTACATTGAGTTATCTTGTGTGTGTTATTTATTATTTAATAATATTTTATAGTTACTCTATAGACATTTACATGATCTATATCATGCATTTTAGGACTTGATGTGATCACATACCACAAGCTTAATTGATATATCTACTTTGACATATTATCCCTATATGATACATGATTAATACACAGATTATATATAAATATCTTATATTTTTTTGGTAAGTTACCTAACATATTATATTTCTATTACCTAAAAAAGTGGGGCATATCAATGGGGGCATGTCATAGAAATATGGCATACACGTTTTCATAGTTTACAGATTTCAATGGGGGCATGTCATAAAGGAATGACCTCCACACTTATACATTTTCTTAGTATTTATAGATTTTAGTAGGGGCACATCATAAAGGTATGACCTACACACTTACACACTTACTTAGTATCTCTATAATTTAGTGGGGGCATGTCATAAAAATTTGACCTCCACACTTTCACAATCTCTAGTTCAGTTCCATGATGCAGATATACAATTGGGTCAGAATCCTATACATTACACTAATTTTGATTATATTTGAATTTTTTTTAAATATTTATGACACATATAATCTAGCTAAGACATATTATATGTGCATATTCCATAAAATTTCACTAAAAGTGTAAAATTTACCAATTATACTACTCACCAAGATACATTTATTACATGAGGATGTACTATTATTGAGATTTTTTTGTTGCAACAGTTGGTTCATTTTATAGGTTGAAGTGATTAAATAATTCAAACTCACTAAATTTATATATTTGAGTTATTAAATCGTCAAACCATATTTATAGGATGAATTTATTAAATCACTCACCCTAACTAGATTATATATATTCACCTTGAATTGTGTGATTGAGATATAATGATTTCAATAGACACGTCAAAAATCATATTTACACCATATTTATAGGATGAATTTATTGAATCACTCACCCTAACTAGATTATATATATTCACACTTGAATTGTGTGATTGAGATATAATGACTTCAATAGACACGTCAAAAATCATATTTACACCATATTTATAGGATGAATTTATTAAATCACTCACCCTAACTAGATTATATATATTCACACTTGAAATGTGTTATTGAGATATAATGATTTCAATAGACACGTCAAAAATCATATTTACACCAGATTGGGGGAATAATACCTTATAATATACCTCTTCAAAGATACAAGGTTTAGGTCTAAACTTATTCCAACTCTAATGTTTCATAAGGAATCATATTTACCAAATCAAAGCATCAAGAGGCAACATTGTTTCATCAACACACATGTGTACTCCTTCCTTTCTCTCTTTATTTTCAAGCATTTTATTTATTTTAAATTTCAGCTTATATTCACTAATTTATATTGTAACATGATCTTGATTATAGTTTATATAATAGTAAAAAATCAAAATGGGCTCAAGCAAAGTCAATATGTTTGTACATAACCTGTACACATTTATTTATTTTAACATAATAATTTAATCCTTATGCATTAATAAATTAAGGGGGGGATGTATATATTAAACCTAAATATTTATAACATCTTAGTTTGTACATTTGACAAATATTAATAAGGGATATACTATTTACTTCTAGACCTCCATACTTTAGAAAGAATTGCATTCACCATCTCACTATGCCTAAATGATTATATTTTAGTATAGTCCATATCATTTTGATGACCTAGGTACCCTTTACTGACAAAGATTAAAAACTGACAAATATCCTTCAGTATCAATTTTAGATCCATACTTATTTTATAGCCTTTTAGGCACTACTAGCCACAAAAGGACACCACCACTAAAATTTTTGTCCATATCCTCATTTATCATCCAATTACCAAAACTCATCCAAATTAAAAATGTTTAAAAACCTATGGGTCAACCTATTTATCTTATTAGACCCTACAGTGAGATATTTTCAAAAGGTGTGGTATAAAAACAAGTCAAATCCTTCTCATTCATCATTTAGAAAATATAAATAAAATCACCTACTAAATCTAAATAAACTAGATACACAACCAAGTTATTCTACCTTATTCGTCCCTATTTTCATATCAATCATAAGAGTAGTCATATTACAAGTTTGAATAATTCAAAGAGAAACCCATGAGTTATATATACTAAGTTACAAGGTAGATCACTGCATTCATTATCATATAGTTTATTGAAAACTTGTGCACACACTTTCATACACATAGAGGAGAACTACATAATTTTGAGTCCCTAAGAGTATTATCTATGTAAGTACTAGAAATTGATAGAGGGATCTTTAATGTTAGTTCAACACCATGAGCACACTAACCCATTTTTAGTAAATTTATTCAAAGGGTGAGTAAGAGTGAATATATAGGGTTTGTTCAATCAAATAAGAGTGATATCCTATATACTATATCTAAATAATCAATATAAATGAGATAGAAACCTAGAATAGTGATGTTAGTTACATCCAAATCCAATCATTATTCCATACTAGACACCATCATAGTTAGACATGAATATTGATGGTAGTGTCTAGATTCTAAAGTAGTATCCATGACTATAGAAGTATAATTTATATGATCTGATGGCTGATCCAATATAAATCATGCATGATTTACACCCATTTATATTCTAGATCTATCATCATAAGGTAAACCCAACTAAATATCATTTAATTTTGGTATTACAATTAATTAAACATATTTTGAATTTATTACTTTCTATACTTAGTGTATATGAGTATTATGATTCAAAAGATTCATTTATTTGAGTTTTAAATTAACTACCCTACTATATATTAGTGTATCAACCTTGTCTTTGAACTATTTATATTTTCTTAACCCTATACCCCCATTCTAAAATTTAGGGTTAAATAGTTTTCTTGTGGTTAAGATATTGTTGCTCCTCTTCTAATGGAATTTGTTATATATTCTTATATTTATGTTCATCCATATGTACTTGGTATGTTAGTGCTTTATGAATATCATGAGAGACATGATCTATTTTACTTGATTGTCTTATTTCATAAGTATCTATGCTCTTGATTGGAATAAATTATTTAGGTCATACTATTCAAGGAACTACCGAAGTATCTTAATTTAAAAATTTACAAAATTTAAAGGGATCATCATAAAAATTCATAGTCCATAGTGTCCCATCATGTATGAATTTTACACATAAATGTAATGTAGATGGTATAGATTCCATATGATGTATCCAATGTCTACCTAAAAATAGGTTATAATGCAATGATTGAGACAATACTTAAAAAGTAACTTGTACTATTTTTTCCCCTAATATCATGTTCAATGTGATCTTACCAATAGGTGGGTTAAATAAATTATCAAATCCTTTGATATGTATGTCTAATTTATGAAGAACATCTAGACTAATACCCATGATTTGAAAAATTCTATACTATAAATGTTTAGACCTGATCCATAATTAATACTTTTTTGATTCCCTTATTTTAAATATTAAATTGTATAAATAAAGGTGAATCTTGATCAATAATGTAATTTGAGGGTAAATATGTGTGGTCAAAATTTATGATGTTGGCATTATTTTTAAGGTCTTTCATGATATCTAAAAAATAGTCTGGTTCAATATCATGTGGTACTTAGGTTTCATATATGGCTTCATATAATATATCATTGTAAATAGTTGATTTCTTCAAAATTTAAAGACTTGATATCCTAGTATTGGTGTTAATTTTTTAGTCATATTATACCCTTTATATTTTATTAAAATCCTAGGCATAGGAGGAACTTGTCTTAGATTAACAAGGGGTTGAACAAGTTAGACACCTTTTCCTTTTCATGTAGTGAAAAAATGGACCACATAATCCAATATAAGTCATGGGTGAATAGTGGAAATGGGATGTTATTTGTCACTTGAATAGGATTTAAGTTTTAAAAAAGGTTGGACACATGCACATTGGTACTTTGAAAAGCTAGATAAAATCTCTACGATATTGCAATAAGCCTTACAAAGAGGTGTTAAATGTGTATCATGTTGTATCTTGCTATTTTTAATTATACCAATTTGTTGATTCCATTTATTATTTTTTGATTAATGTCACCATGCATGGCATACAATAAAAAATGAATATCATTCAGTACTTGATAAAGAAAAAAATTACAATATGTATGCATTTTGATAAACATTATTTATTCTATATAATTTTCAAAAAAATCATATATTTGTAATAATTTATTACAATTTATAAATAAAAAATCAAAAAACCCTAGGGCACACTAGGATTGGATAGGAAGACTCAAAGGTTGGATTCACCAAATGTTTAACCCTTTTTAGAATTTTGGGGTTGTGGGGAATGGGCTATTCAAGCATGAGACAACCTATTCCTTAAATCAAGCCAATTAAATAATTTATTTTATGATATTTAATTTTAGTGTTGAATTATGAAAATGATAAATATATAAAGTATATTTCAAAAAAATACTTTGATTTCACAAAGGAAAAACATCACTTAGATTTTACAATGTTACACAATCATATCTAAGATGTATGGGTATAAAATTAGGTTGTTTGATATTAAAAAAATAGTTGTCAGATTCTAGAACTATTATTTATAACTACCTAAACACTTTAGTTTCCCTATGGACACCTGTATCGATGCTACTATCAGAATCCTAATAAAAATATCATGCGAGGAATATTTTTTGTGTTAAGATGATACCACCAGGGTCCTTCTAGGTTTTCTATCACCTTTAATATAATTATCTATATCGTATACATGGGTTGTTGATGATTATTTTTATCTCAAAACCTATATTTTCACCTTAGGCTAGGTTACCTTACTTAAAATGGGTTAGTGGGCTTACAATATTGAGTTGACCCCAAATACCTCTTTGTCAAAGAGCACTACCTACATAGAAAATACTCCTAAGAGGGATCAAAGATTATGCATTTATCCATTATGTGTGGGAATTTGTGTGTAAGAGGAAATAATATAATATGTGTCAATGAATGTAGTGATTTAGCTTAAGATTTGACAAATATGTCTCATGGTCAATCTTTTTAGTGCTTTAGACTTTTAAAATGACTACTCCTATGTTTGATATGCAAATAAGGATGAATAGGGAAGAATAGATTATTTTTGAAATTTATTGATTGAGATTCTATAAGTGTTTACTTGATAATTTTCTAAAAGTATGCTAGATGAATGAGTATACTATTACTTGTATTAATACTATCTATTTTGAAATAATTCTCTTGGAAGGGTTAATGACATTCTTATGCCAACCCATATACTTTGAAATATTTAAAAAATTGAGAGTTTGTAAGGTAAGGACACTTGCATTAGATCAAGGAGAGTAGCATTGATGCTATTGTCCTACCCTAAACATATCTAACATGAAGGAAAGTTTCTAAGGTTTTGTAACTAAGTGTGAAAGACATAGATCAGATTTTAGAAGTTCTATGGTTATAGGTGATCTAGATAATCAAAATTATTAGATTTAATATAATAAATAAGTAATTAGAAATAGTGAGGTGGTGAGTGTGAGACTTTTGGATGTGAAGAAGGTCAAGGGTAGATACCTGATATATATCTTTCAAGTGTATAAGACTATTTTAACATATAAATCTATATTTAAGTAACTAAACTTATTATAAAAATCTTCCAAACCATCAACATAATTATATTGGCTAGACTAATATAGTTCCTTATCTATGTGTGAATGGTATTGGATAGAGTGATACTATTAAATGTTTTTCTAACTAATAAAGTTTTATTTATGTTTATAACTTTATCAACTAACTTGATATAGATATATGTGATTAATTTAATTTTATCAATTTTAACTATATTGGCCAACTCAATATCATTCTATTTACATGTTTAAATTCACCACATGAAGTAAATTTATATTTCAACATATATCAATTTAATTTTTAGGGTTTTAATAGAAAGTGTGTTTTACAAGTTTTAAAACTAAATAGGAGATATCATTCTAGGGCAATAAGTTGCCATTTTTACATGCATTGTGGTTTGAAGGCTACTACCCCAATACTCAAGCCATTAGATAATACTATACATTGAGTTTCATTTTCACATACCTCATAGTATATTGGAAATACATAAGGATTCCATACTTTTATCCTTAAAATGCCAGCCATTTATTTGATTTTGTAGTCCATTGATAAGAAGTTAGACCAATGAGTTACTCTTAACATAACTAAGAGATGTGATATTTTGGCCACAAGTATTGTGGAATCCTCTATGGTTATTTCCTTTGTGTCTATATTCAATATTTACAATTGAGATCGGTATATCTAAGAGCCTACAAGTAAAACAAGTCCTTTATTTTTTACCTCCCTATTTTGATTTTTCATAAATAGTTAGTTATATTTCAAATTACTTTTCTTACTAACATATCAACCAACTTGATATCATTCTATGTCATGTTCATGAATTCCATCAGTTAGTGTGATATAATTATGTATTTTTGTGAACTACATTAGATAGCCTAATATGATTTTTTGTGTTTTTCAACTAAATTATCTAAGTTGATATAGTTTTGTGTCTCCCCAACTACAATGACTAACCTAATATAGTCTATTTCCATCACCCTTATCTTTACTTACTCAACAACCTCGATATAGTTCTTTCCTACTACCTTACTATATTGGCCAAACTAATACAATTAATTCCTAGACATCATACTATATTAACAACCTTATACACTATAATTTTTCCATTTTTAGTTCCCAAATATATTAGTCTGGCCATTATAGTATGTTTCATTTGTAATTAATTATACTAACTATCCTAGTATAGTTAATATTTTATCTTCCAATATGGAATAATATTCGATCGATATGAATAGAAAAATTGAGAGGACTTTATGGAACTAAATAGTTAAAATAAAATCCCCAAAACTAATATACCTTAAAAAATTTCCATGATTGAAGACCAAAATCAAATAAATTTTCATGTGGCTTAAACTAGATCTAAAAGTTATGAACCACATAACAATCATAATACCACTAAATTAGGCCAATTACCCCAATATTGTTATGTGGAGGATGAATGTGAACTCAAGTATACAAAAGAAATGATCATATCCTGATCTCAAGGGAAAATACCCTATGGTGATTTATTACCTCATGATGGCACCCCACATGGAAATCACTCCTTCCCCTACTCTTAGTTTTTATACTAGACTCAGGGAAATTTAATAGGTGAATTCCTCATTCTCATCTCTGTCCATCATGCCTAGTATCACTAATAAAATGGCATGTATTTCATTTAGTGGGTCTACTTAAAGTACCCACATTAACACCAACATTAATTCCAAATTTAACAAATCCTAAAAATCTACTCAAGCTTCCACCTCTAATCAAAATTATCATAATCCTCATAAAATCATGTTAAAATCCATGATCCAAGTGGCTATCTTTAAATCCAATAATACTACCTAGATCATGAAAATGCAGAATAAACTTTTAAAAATGGAAAATCCCCATTATAAAATTTAGTGGGGTGAATCAAACCCAAATTATCCCCACCCACCTTTAGATATTCTCAAGATAAACTCATTCTAAAATCCCCACTTTACAATAAAACCATCAGAGAAAATGAACCATTGTCTCATGCAATAACAAAGATAGACATAGGTAGAATCACTCCTTTTATCATTTATAATGGATCCAATAATCTCACTTTGAATTTAAAACCCTTTGGAAATATCTATGAATACTATATTAAGATCAATACCTTTGAAAATTATAAAATAATATCTAAAACCTTCTCTAATGAGGCTTTAGATTGGTACAACCAACTCAAATCTAACTCTATTTCTAGTTTGGAAGATTTATTTAACTCACTAGCTCAAGAATTTTAAACCAATGATCTACCTAAAAATATCTTTACCTAATTAATTAATTTCAATAAAATGGATACCTATGTTAGAACACTTTAGATAACAAATCTGAGCATAACATGTTGCAAGACAACCTCTTAAATTTATTCACCAATGCCCTTCATTCAAAAATTTAATGCAGAGCTAATACTCTCTCTTAAAAATCATTGTAATAATACCTTGATCAAGCTAAAAGATAATAATTTCTCATAAAAAAAATTGATCTTTCTCAACCTAAGTTTGTAACTCATGTGATTATGATGTATATAAAAAATAAATGCTATCGATGATTATGTTTTAGACAAATACAACTCCATGTGAACTATTAATTCTCTTTCACCTAAAAGTTTTGATGAAGTAATAATTTACAAACATATTAAAGGAATTCCCTTATATACGCCTTCACAAGTAATTCATTATGAAATTCACCAGCCTCTTTCTATTGCTAATATTAGGAAGCATCTTACTAAACCCTCACCTCCATATTTTGAAACTTACCATCCTAGATCTCTTTGGTATGACCTAAAAAACATTTATCAGTTATTTTTAAATTTATTACACTCCCATGAGACTTGTAAACAACTCAATCACCCTACCTTAGAGTTCCTACTTGGTTTAAACCTTCATCATGAAGCTATTATCTAAGAAAAACAATAAGCATATGATAAGGTAGCCAAAGCTCAAGTTTTTAAATTCAAGCATGATTCACTTCACAAAGCTAATGCTCACCTTGTTATAAAATCAAATCTTATTCCAAACCATAGTAAATAATAATATCCAAATAATCACAATCAACCTCCATATACCAATGTTGTTGAAACCATAGTTAACCCACATTCCTCTAATGATGGGGAAAATGTTTTAAATATGAAAAACATGAAATGGGTTGTCTATTATATTGATCTATATCCACATCAAAATTATATACCTTATCCTATTGACATGATATTTTAGGATAACCCTTATCATAATTTTGTGAACATTGATACTAAGGAAATTATAACATCTATAAGTTCATATAGTCAAACTATACCAACTAACTTGGTACAATTTTCATCATTTATAACTACACTATCCAATGAAATATAGATATCAACATTTAGAACTACATCTATTGGCTCTATGTACTCTATTTTTACATCATTCCATATTAAAACTATACTGACCAACCCAATACAAGATTCTATTTTCATATAATATCCAACTATACTAGCCAACTTGGTACAATCTATTTCCTTAACCAATTATGTTTCTAGCATATTTATTAGGTTGATATAGTCTTTTTATGCCATTAATTTTGATGTTATTATATTAGATAGGCTAATGCAGTATAATTCTCATGTTTTTATACAACTAATGAAATTATAAAAGTCAGTACCATTGGATCAACATATATGCATGAGAGAGGATGACCTAAAACTATCTTATTTGTCTTAATATACTAGGATTTAAATACGGCCAACCAAATAGTAACGATACTTGGATGATTAGGTAAGGATAAAATGAATTTTACCCATAATAAAAGTGCCAATTAAAAAGGGTTTTAAACCCTAAGTCTATTATACAAGGATGAATCTCTCACTATACTATTGAGAAGTGTTGTAATTTATGTTATTTGATGTCTAGGTTGATTTCATTGATGTCAAAGTGCATTTGGTGAAGATGCATGGTGAGTGGTCTGAGAGGTATGAGCTTGTGTGCGTGATGTGACAAAGAAGCCATGTGACAAGAGATAATTTAAAGGCAACCTAATTTATCTTTATTTAGAAATAATTTTAAGGTAACCTAATGATTCTTTTGAGGTCAATTTCAAGGTTTAATTCAATTAAAACACGTTTGAGTACTAGTTCTTGAGTCTAAGGTGTCTTGAAAAGCCTAATATAAACTATTGAGAAGGTGTGCATAATGAATCCTAATGAAGTAAGTAAGAAAAATATTTTGAGATGTCGTTTATAACTATGAGATCATACAAGATAAGTTTAGATACCTTTAAAAGTATTTAGTAGTTAGTTTTCAAGTTTAAAATGCTTGAGAAGCCTAGTCATAACACTAGTCATAACATGAAAAGTCCTAGTGAGAAAGTTTGATCATGGTGGCTTGGTGAGATATATTAATATAGGAATAAGAGGATGTATAAGGTTGTTTGATAATTTACATAAGGCATTGGATCAATCAAGAGAGTTTCAAGGTGAGCCTACAAGGGTAAGACCTTAAGTCGAAGTCTACAACTAGACTAGTTCTAGTCCCTACCTAACCTAATGAGGTGTCATAAGGTGTTTCTAAGGAATATAAAGGATGTATGGTAGTGTATAAGAATTATAAGAGGTTTTATGGCATGTACATAAGGTTTTTAGATCTTGGACAATGGTTATAATGTTAGTGTCAAGGCCTAATGTGGTTTGCAGGTCAAGGTGTAAGTAAGCAGAGAGAGAGAGAGAGAGAGAGAGAGAGAGAGAGAGAGAGAGAGAGAGAGAGAGAGAGAGAGAGAGAGAGAGAGAGAGAGAGAGAGAGAGAGAGAGAGAGAGAGAGAGAGAGAGTATGAAGTATGGAAAAGTGACTGTTGTAAGAGGTATGATATATTTTTTCAAGAGTGTTCACAAAATTTGAGGCCATGGTTTGAAAGAAAAAGCATGAAAAGTGGTTTTTAGGTATCTCAAGTACATAAAATGAAGGGTTCTTAACCTGAGAATGAATTTCAAGTGTTGATTAGCATGTGTAACCTCTAAATGAAAACCTAATATATTCATGTTATATGGGGAAGGGTCCTAGATAAAAATTATAGACATTAGTTTTTGGATTAAGGGGCTATGATTTATGAATGATCGTCAAGACTAGAAGATGGCTTAAACCTTTAAAGAATCCTAATAGTGACCTGATATGAAATAAGTTATTATAAATTTCTTATAATATATTATTATTAATATTTAAGTGATTTTAATTTATAATCATATCTCTTAGGTACCTCTAAGTGTGATTGGTTTGTCAGATGTGTGAGTGAACCCTACAAGAAAAACCTTATTTCTCAAAGATTTATAGTAGTAGTCAGAGTTGACCAAGTAAAAATTGATAAATATATGGAAGACAAAGTTTGATACTTGTATTTTTTGTAAATTATGGTTTATGGACAATGTATATTCCTCAAGGATGCTAAATTGCTCATCCAAGTTGACCAGTTATTAAAAAACCTAATGGTGAAAATGGTGAGAAACCTAGGCAATAGTGAGAAGATGTTTAGGGATATGTTATCATTGAATATGTATTAATAAAAGTGCATGGATAAAATTTTCAAGACATTTAATACATTTTAATCTTGAATATAAGTTTTTTATATCTTTTTATATAGCAAAATGTTGCTCACAAAGTTGACTTGTCTAGCTCAGTGAGGTTATGTATAGTGAGCTCATGAGATTGGTTTGTAAGATAATTATTTTCATTTAAACATGGTATAATTATATTTTAGAGTTTCATAATGATCTCATAATTTAATATAAATTAATTTTAATTCTCTAAAATTGTCTATACATATGTTGAAGGTCATTGTCACCATGATTGTGCTTCAAGACAAATTGGTAGTTTTGGGTAAGCAAGTTGCAGTGATGCATTTGAGGTCTTGACCTAATTGGAAGCATATAATGTATATGATGTTTTTATTTATGAATTTTATGTACTATCCATGATTTTTATAATCTTTTAATTTAGTATAATATGTTGAAATATTGAAGCCAAAATGGCTTATCTGGCTAAGTAAGGTCTGTAAGAGAGAAGGTCAACAAATTGGTCTACAAAACCAATAATTGACATTAGAGATTATGATATTTTTTTTGAAGGTTGTTATGAGAATGTTTTAAGATCATGTTAATTCATTTAAATTCCTTGAGTGTGTTCATTCATGTGTTATAATTTCAAGTTTTCATGACTGTGTTTTGAGGCTAGTTGACAGTTCAGAGTGAGCATTTTGTAGAGAAGAGTTTGAGCTTGTATACTTTGATTTGAAGAATATAATGAATTTTTTGATGACCATAAGGTCATGATGTTTATAAACATATGATTTATCTACATGTTTTTAATCCAATTGATGTGTTATATTTATTAGTTCAAGACAAACTTTCTGGGTATGCACATGCCTAATTATGAATAGTGTTAATGGTGTGCTTCAAGTGGTGATTGAAGATAAAAGGTGTTATGGAGCTCATATGAGATTATAAGGAGTATATTTTATTTTTATATGATATTTTACTACCATATTAGTTTTTTTAATGTGTTCAAAGGAAGGCAAAGTGTAACATGTCCTAAAGTGGAGATAATGGGATTATGTCTCCATGAGACCTAAAGATGAAATGAGGCCTAATTGACATAATTAATACTTAAAAGGACTAAAATAATGTTTGATACATGTTTATAATATGGCTTATGATATATTAAATATCCTAAATAAGAGGTTAAGGGTTTTTTGATGACCAATAAGGACGTGAACAAAATTCTTGTATATATACTAGGCAATTTTAGGGCTATTTGTGTGAGATGTGTGTAAGTGAACAAAATAATATATTAAAAAATATAATGAGAAATTATATAACATAATAGGATTGTAAAGGATATATGATTAATATTTTATATAGGTTATGGATACAAGGATAAAGGTCATATGACCTAATCAAGTCAAAAAGAGGACTACTTGAGTGAAGAAGGGTAGAGACGAGTTTGAGAGGGATAGAAGTATGTGCAGAGATGAAGAAGGAGATCATCATATGTTTTATGATAAATAAAGGGTTATTAAGGTGATCAAATTTTTTAGATAACTAAGTTTGTGTTGTGTTATGGATCCTATTTCATAATTATAATGTATTTCAAATAATATACATTAAATATTGTTTTATAATACTGCTTTGTTGACGTATTATGTATATATAGATATTTTTTAGGTAATACATCATGAGAACAAGGGTTTTAGAAGGAATAAAAAAGTGTGTGAATTTAGGTACAAATTCAGGTGGGTTTTTTGAGTGCAGTTCTAAACAATATTTGTGCATTGTAATTATGAGAAGATTGATCTAAGAGTGGTTTATACTCTCATGGCTTGTAATAAAATCTGAGCAGGTGTTTCTTGGTGGATGTATCCCACATTGGGTGAACCATGTTAAATACGGTCTTATTATTTTTCATGTTTGTTTTTATTCTTTCTACATCTCTATTTATATCTATCTATTATTGTGATTCCATGAAATTATTTTGCATCTATTTCTGTATTTATTCCTAATAATTGGTATCAAAGCTTTAAGTTATATTAGTTGAAGTGTTAAATCAAATGAAGGGTTATTAGTTCAAGTGGGAGCTATGGCTGATGATCATATATCAAATGTTGAAAATTTAAATGGATAAAACTTTGGTCTTTGGAAGATGTAGATGTAGGATTACCTCTATCAAAAGGACCTCCATGCTCTACTAGGAGGAAAAGTAAAGAAACCAATGAGTATGATAGATGAGGCTTATGAGTTTCTTGATATGAAAGCACTTGGGGCCATCAGGTTATGACTTACATATTTGGTTGCATTTAATACATCATAGGAGAAGACTAGAAAAGGTCTCATGAATACATTAGGGAAGTTATATGAGAAACCCTATGCTTCTAATAAAATATTTTTGATGAAAAATTTATTTAATATGAATGTCTAAAAATGGTTCAGTTGTTGATCATCTAAATGAATTCAATATGGTTGAGTATGTTGAATTTTATAGAAATAGATTTTGATGATGAAGTTAGGGCTTTACTTATTTTGTGTTCCTTACTAGAGAGTTGGAATAGCTTGATAATGACTATGAGCAACTCGGTCTCTAATAATGCCAAGTTGAATTTTGAGGATGTCATAGGAGTAATCCTTAGTGAGGAAATGTGACGAAAAATCTCTAGGGAAACTTATAATTTAGGTGTTGGTGATGGAGAGTAGAGGGAGACAAAAGTTTAGCGGAAAAGGAAAGCATGGAAAATCAAATGGTCCTAGAAGGTCAAAATCAAGGGTCAGGATGGTATGCTAACATTGTGGAAATACTGGGCATGCAAAGAAGGATTGTTGGTCTCTTTAGAAGAAGAAAAAAATTAAGAAGATACCAAGGAAGTGAAAGTGGAAATAGGTAATGTTTTTTAGGATGCATTAATTCTCTCCATTGATAATATTACTAAATCTTGGGTTTTAGATTTAGGGTTTTTTTTTTTCATGCTACACCAAATAGGCATTACTTTATTGATTATGTTCAAGGGGATTTTGGAAATGTTTACCTTGGTGATGATGAGCCTTGAAACATAGTAGGAAAAGGAAGTGTTTAGATCAAGATGCAGAATGGGAACACTTGGATACTGAAGGATGTCAGTCATATGCCTAAGTTGAGATAGAATTTGGTATCCATAGGACAACCAGGTAGTGAAGGTTTAATGGTGAAATTTATAGTAGATTATTGGAAGGTGACCAAGGGTACTCTTGTGGTAGCAAGAGGTAAGAAGGTTGGCACCCTATATTTATCAAGTAGTGCTGATTATTATAATTTAGTTGCTTTAGATGCAAATGCAAATTTGTGGCATAATAGGCTCGATCACATGAGCCAAAAGGGTATGCCAATTTTTAAGGATCAATTTCCTAGATTGAAAGGATCTAATTTATATTTATATGAAGACTATGTGTATGGAAAATAGAAAAGGGAAAATTTTCTCAAGGATAGACCTATGAGGAAGGATAATAAGTTAGAGTTGGTTCATTCAGATGTATGGGGGTGGGTTTAGGTATCTTCTATTGGTGGGTCATCTTATTATATCACTTTTATTGATGATGAAACTAGGAAAGTTTGGGTTGATGGAATTAGGAGAAAATATGACGTGTTTTCTATGTTTAGAATATGGAAATCCTTAGTTGAGAATGAAATAGGTCTTAAGTTAGAATTTCTTAGGTTAGATAATGGTGAGAAATATTGTAGTAATGCATTTTTTGATTACTTTTCAAGGAATGGAATACATAGACATAGGATGTTTTCAAAAACTCCACAACATAATTGAGTGTTATAAATGATGAACATGACTATCATGGAGCATGCTAAGAGCATGAGGTTGCATGCAAGACTGCCTCTTTAGTTTTGAGTAAAAGCAATAAACATGATAGTATAACTGATAAATAGAGGTCCATCATCTACTTTGGATGGAAACATACTTGAGGAAGCTTGGTATCATAAGAATATAAATTATTTATTTATTATAATATTTTAATTTGAATCCTTAATTCATATTGATAAGGATGATAAGACCAAGTAAGAGGCTAAGTCTAAAAAATGCACCTTTATTAGTTATGGTGAGGATGACTTTGGTTTACAAATTTGGAGTCGTAAGGACAAGAAAATATTTAGGTCTAAGGATGTTGTATTTAATGAAAAAATAATGTATAAACAATATTTGAAATATCAAAAAGAGGATTCTAGAAAAGAGTACACAATACTGGAGGACATTACAGATGATAAAGTATCCAAGCAACCAGTTCAGGCACCTACTCCACAAGAACCCCAAAATATTATGGTGAGAATGTATTATAAAGTAATAAGGGAGCCTAAATGTTTTTATACATATCTTAATTATTTATTACTCACTAAAAATGGAGAGATAAAGTGCTTTGAAGAAGAAATATAGGTAGATGTCAGGAAGAAGTGGGAGCAAGCTATGGGTGAGGAACATCAATCTCTCATGAAAATCAGACTTGGGATTTGGTAACCTCACCTAAAGGAAAGAGAGTATTGTAGAATGAGTGGGTGTATAGATTTAAATAAGATGATGGAGGAAATAAAAGGTACAATGCCCAGTTGGTGGTAAAGGGATTTACATAGAAAAAGGGAATTGATTTCGATGATATTTTTTCCCTAGTGGTAAAGATGACTTCTATTAGGACTATTCTTGGGATAGTGGTAGTGAAAGACTTTAACTTAGAGTATTTATATGTGAATACCATATTAATTCATGGTTATTTGGAGGAGGAATTGTATATGGAGCAGCCATAGGGATATGAGGTCACAAGAAAGAAGAAAATGGTGTGTAAACTAAAGAAGAGCTTGTATGGACTAAAACAAGTTCCATGATAATGGTACAAAAAATTTGATAGTTTTATGATGGAGTTGGGATTCTATAGGTTTCATTTATACCATTGATTATATATTGAGAATTTTGTTGATGATGATTACATTATCCTTTGTCTATATGTGGATAACATGTTAGTTGCTGGTAAGAACACGCAGGAAATAAAGGTACTCAAGAAACAAATTTGTAATTCCTTTGCTATGAAAGATTTGGGAGAAACAAAAAAAATACTTGGTATGAGAATAAATTGGGATAGGAAGGAACAAAAATTGAATTTATGCTAGGAAGAGTACATCAAAAATGTCTTGGAGATGTTTAGTATGCAGGATGTTAAACTAGTTGGGACTGCTTTGGTAGGTCATTTCAAGTTATCAAAGGAGTAGTGTCCCAAGATAGAGGAAGAGAGAATATATATGTCACATGTACCATACTAATCATCTATTGGCATCTTGATTATATATTACCCATGCAGTGGGAGTAGTAAGCAGGTACATGTGTGATCTAGGTAGAAAACACTGAAAGGTAGTGAAGTGGATCCTTTGATATTTAAGAGGGACCATGGAGAAAATTTTAAGCTATGGTGGATTATACACCACTTTTCATGGGTATGTATGTTCAGACATAGATAGAAATTTAGATAGTAGGAAGAGTACAATATGATATGTATTTACTATAGGTGACACAATGGTGAGCTAGATTTCATGACTGTAGAAACTTCTAGGTTTGTCAACCACAAAGGATGAGTATATTGCTACCACAGAGGAAAGCAAAGAAATGATTTGGTTGAAATAGTTGATTGAATATTTGGGGCATAATCAGGAGAAAGGGAAGATGTACAGTTATAGTTAGAGTGCTATACATCTAGCAAAGAACTCTGCTTTCCACTCTAGGATGAATCATATACAATTGAGGTACCATTTCATCAGGAAAACTTTGGAGGAAGATAAGTTAAAGATGAAGAAGATTAATACCAATCATAATCTTATTGACATGATGATCAAGGTGGTAAAAAAAGAGAAACTAAAGCTATATTTAATTTTGGTTGGCCTTTATAGTTGATAGTAAAGGGTTGAGAAGCATGCTTAGAGGAAATTAGTCTCCAAGTGAGAGATTATTATGTTGTGGAACCTATTTCTTAATTACAATGTATTTCAAATATTGTACATTAAAAAATTACTATACACTCTCTATGTCTTCTTGTTGGGGTTAGGGGGTGATATCCCCCAAAAAGTGAGGGTTTAGGGGTAGTAGCCCCTGCAACATTTTCTACCCTGCAACAGTTTCTAGACCCCCTTTAATGGGAAATCATTTTTTGGGTTGAATTGGCCCAGGGTCTTGGTACCCATTATTTTATAATATCACTTTGTTGATGTATTATGTATAGATAAATATTTCACAGGTAATACATCTTGAGAACAAGGGTTTGAGAAGGAAGAATAAAGTGTGTGAATTTATGATGGTTTGTTTAGTGTAGCTCCAAACAATATTTGTGCATTGTAATTATGAGAAAACTAATCTAAGAGTGGTTTTTAATCTTGTGGCTTGTAATAAATTTTGAGCAAGTGTTTCTTAGTGTATGTAACCCACATTGAATGAACCACGTTAAATCTAGTCTTCTTATTTTACATGTTTATTTCTATTCTTTCTCCATCTCTGTTTATATCTATCTATTACTATGATTTTATGAAATTGTTCCACATATATTTATTTATTTATTCCTAATAGTTGGTGTTGATTCATCTAAGGGGTTGATTCCTCCTTGAAATTTGGTGCTTCCTAAAGCCTAACTAAGTTAGTTCTTAGCTAGTTGGGGTTGGTGATCCATGTAAAGTGGGTGCTTCACTAAATTTAGTGTTTGTATTATAGGATAATAGTAAATTTATGGATATTATTGGGGTTTCTTCTCCTTGAGGGTTTCCCACATATGCAATGTGTTAATATGTTTCATGCTTATGTAGATAGTGTAGACACCTAAATCTGGCCACTAATGGCCATCAATCAAGCTTTTGACCTATTTCCAAAAAATGCATAATTTGGCCTAAAAACACTAAAACACTATAATGAGTTGAAATTGATATATTCAAGTGCCAATTATAGCCATAGTATCATTAAATGGGTAAATTCAATTTATGCAGCAACTACTTTGATCAAATAATTGAGTCAAAATGCCAATTTTGCACCTGGGTGCTCTGGATTGCTCTTTTATATCAAATTTTTTATACAAGACATATGAATTTGTTATTTTATTTTAGAAACATCCTAAATGGTATAATGGTTCTAATGCATATAACATCAACTTAAAATTCTAATTTAGTCAAATTTTGATCCAATAATATGACATTTTGATCAATTTGATTAATTTGTGCATAAATTGCCAAGGTTTTGCATCAAACTTGACTAATCATGTTTAAGGATAATTAAACCAAATAAAGAGCTTAAGTTAATTTTCCATAGAAATTTTTGAATATTTATTTTTAGAAATTGATATTGAATATTTGCATCATCAAATGACATCATTTCTTGGAAAGACATCCCTAGGCCATAAATGCATAAAATATCTCATCAAGCCACCCCATGCCTCATTAATACCCTCCCATGCATCTTAAATTCCCCTTCTTATAAAATATTTATAGGGGATATTTATGAATTTAATTACATAATTTGGATTAATTCATGGCCACACATCTCAATCTTGAGATGGTTGGTCATGGTTGATCCTAAACCGTTTCAAAAATCTATAAATTGGAGGCCTTGCCTATTACATTTTAAACTCTTTTATGCCAAAATTATAATTCCCAAATGCATTTAAAATCATTTCATCTTAGTGTTATAATGCCCAAATGTTTAGCTAAGCCAAGCCAAGCCAAGTCAAAGCCAAACAATGTGTCAAGGAGAGATGGAGGTAGCCACACTTCATTGATGCAGACTTCATGAGCATAAACTAAGCAAGCCACTACAACAAGCCTTTTGGAGCATCCAAAGAAGGTGAAATAAGTTTTATTTTATATTTTAGTTGGGTTTTACATTCTATTCTTGTTAACTAAGCTCCCCCATTGAGATAGGCTTAAGGTGTTAGCTATTAGTGTGTTATTTTTATTTTAATTTCATATACTAACACAATACTAATCTCTCCTTACTAAAATAATATGTTCAAAAATTGCATGCCTGGTGGGACATGGCCTCAAAAATTTGGTTAAATTTTACCTACAAGAAACATACTAACCATTGTCATGTAATATATTAGAGTGTGGAGGCAAACAAGATAAAAATTTGAGCAAAAATCCATTTTTTTCTAAGCCACAATTTTGTTTTCAGGACTGTGTAACCCAAATCACCTATCCAACCCAACTCATCTATCAACCCAAATCACCTATAAAAATAACTCACCTATCAACCCAACTCTCCTGTCCAACCCAACTCTCCTATCAACCCAACTTTCCTATCAACCCAACTTTACTGTCAACCCAACTCGACTGTCAACCCAAGAGCTAAATTCTTAATATCATTTGCTCAAAACTCTAAGTGCTTCAAAGCAAGTCATTTTAATCTTGTTTTTTTAGGTTGAGGGGGTAGTTTATAAATATATTTAAATGATTTTGACTAACTACACACCTTTCAAATTGGGTTTAAGAATAACTTGATTAAAAATTATGTACACTTCAAATTAGGCTTAAAATGAACATGTCATGTATCCTACACATTTTAATTGGTGCCTAAAATGAACCTTAGATTTATGTAACTCTCAGGTAATTTTAATTTAGTTCTTAAAAAAATCATAAATATTACAACATTTTCAATTTGGTGTTTTGATCATGAATTTAAGCTAATTCTTGAATTTTAATTTGGGTTTAAAACAAACTTAGGATTTTATTATTTCATGTGGTTATTTTGTGCAATATTTTCCATTTTTTTACTAATTACAAAGGGATAGTAACGAATCTAAGCAAAAATTTTCAAATTTGGTGCAAAAAATCAACATCACTTCAATTGTTTGCAAAACTTGCTTGTTGATTGTTTTAGTGAAAAGAGATGTGTGTGTATGCTCTCCCATCCATCCCCTTTAGGGAAATTTTGGGATCAAAAGCACCATCTCATCATAATTTGAGCCTAGTACAAGGCATAGAAATAATGTCATCTAAAGCAATCCCCAAAAACTTGTAATAGTTTGGGTGATCTTGAAATGACCCTAAAGTCTTTCTATCAGTCATTTATTTTATTATATATTGGCTCGTGAGGGGAAATTCATTACCTCCCACAAGTTATATAGGGAATATTTGACCTGGGGTTTCATATCCCAAAATAGAATTCAACCACTCCCAGTAGGATCAAAGGTTTGAGTAGTTAAATTGAATTTTAGTGTTGGAGTTATACATGGGACATATCTACACTTTGGACATCACACTATATTGAGCAAGTAATGGATGTAGGGGTTGGCAAAAGGATAAGACATTTTTACAACAATCCGAGTGCCATGGACACCCAATTAAAGTGTTATTTCTCTTATTTTCCAATGTGAAATTTGGTAGACATGAGATCTATCTAGAAATGATTGAAAACTAATTAGTTTTAGTCAACCCCACTTTACCACACCCTTAATAAGAATTTAGATGATTTACTTGTATTTTGTCATTTTCTTACTTGGTATTTTGAGATTGAAACTAATATGTTTGTTTATAAACCATTTCAAAAACAATTTATTTATGTGTCACTCTTTTGTCTAAATAGGTTTTATATTGTCATTTTTACACCACACTTGTGCCTTGAAATTTTTGCTAAACATATTTATGTGTGTGTTACTTATTTGAGGGGGCTAGCATTATGCTACCCAAAACATGTCAAACCTTTTTTTCCTTTGAGTCTTTGAAACATAACATTTATCACATCATTTGAGTATGCTAACACCATTAGGTTGTTCAATTTGTTTTAAGACTTTTTTACCATTGCACCAAAAATTATTTGTTTCAAACCATATCACATCAGCCATTTGAACTTTGTTTATGCTCCATCATATTGTCTAAACTTGTCTAGATTTTTTGGTCAAATCCTAGTTTTCAATGTTGAGTTTTCAATTAACTTTTTAAAATTTTGGATTCAAACATTGATTGATTTCTATTTAGGCCTCAATTCATGGGGCTGATACACAGATCTTTCTTTTTTGGGTTGCATAACTTTGGTTAATTGATTACCAGAATTTGAAGACTATTGATTGTTTATTTATTTAATGCCTATCCTCATCATTATTTATACCTTTGTTTGGGAGAACATAGCCTTTCTCCAATAGCCTTTTGACTTATGGCTTATACCAACTAATCATGTATATGTTTGATTTTGTGTGCTAGGTCTACGTCAAAGTTATTTCTAAACTTGTTAGATTAAATTAAATTCACATCAATTCTTTGTTTCAAGTGTATATTTTCACACAATTTATCCAAAAGTCTTAACACAACCTATTTGAGCCTAGGTTTTGACTCCACATTTGGAAAAAAAACCTAGGGACTTTTTTCCCTTTCCTAGTTTAGATCTTATTTGGAACACTTTGACCTAGACTTTGACATGCTAGTTTTTATTCAGATGCTTCACCTTTTATGTGTAGGACATTTAAAGTTAGATTGTTTTATGCTAAGTCTTATCAAAAACCATTTTGGAGATACAAATCTATGATCAGATAATTGTTTGGAGATACAGATCCAATTTCGACCAAGTTAGACCTAGTTTGAACCATTTTTCATTTGGATATATTTTTTCAAAGTTTACAGAAATATAAGCCTTTTATTTCAAAGCTTTTGACAATTTATGTAGATATTTCTAGCTACACTTATGGTGGAGCCACGTACAATCCAACTTATGATAGAATGGCCACACAAAATCCCACTAGGAACCCCTTTAGAGAAGGATTTTCTAAGGAGTTTTATTATTCTACCTAAAATAATCTATATGGGAAACATAGTTAAAATTCACAAAATCCAAATCAAATTACCAATTGGGATGATATGGTTTATAAGGAATTTGAAGACCCAACTATATATAACATTGTTTGGAATACAGATCCATACCCTCTTTACAATAATAAGTACATAGAACATATTCAATAACCAATTTATGATCTAACTCAAGATTGGGATGATATGGTTTATGAGACATACTTAGATACTTTGACTTTTGTGAGAAATAAAGATAAAAAATTCCCCTTCATTATTCCAAGAACTCATCCTTTAGCTTATGAAAGAAACCAAGATCCACACCACCCTATCATTACCATTTTAGGACTTCATCCTTTGGATTATGTGAGAAATCAACCTCCTTAATTATCTACCATTATGAAACCATAATACATTCCTTGTTTGGTACCAACCCAATCAAAACTTCAACCCATCTAATCATTTGAAGACCAAGCTGTGTTCAAAACTGGTATTTTCCAACTCATTCGAAACCAAGGATAAGAAAACCAACCACTTGTGATAAGTTGAACTATGATGAATTACCTATTGATCCTATACTAATTATCGAGAAGTATCACTCTGACAAGCTAGTCTTTACTGAGTCACTTCTTATAAATTATAACTACCTTTAGACAAATCATTACCTTAACTATATGCTTGTTTTTCAAGAGCCTCTTATTGACAAGCCAATCTTTAAAGAGCTGTCTCTTGACCTTTTTCCCACCTAGAGGAATCCCACTCTAACAAACCATTTTTTGTGGAGCCCATTATGCCATCATAGGCTATTACTTGTCTAATACCAAACATTCAACAAGACATCATTATAATAGAGTACCCATTAAATAAAGAATCAGAATTAGAGTCAATTTCTATTCTTGAAATGACATTAGATTTAGCATTAGAATCAGAATCAACATTAGTCTCAACATCATATTTAGAGTCTATTGAGTCATAATTAGATTTATAAACAAAATAGATTCATGACTATTGTAATATTAGTTACGCGTGCCTCACAAATCAATGTGAATACATTTGTGATCCTTTTATAATTTTTGAGGATGAGTACTTCAACTTTGACATAAGTTATCCTAGTATCTTCTATGAGGATTGTGAAACCTCTTCCCATTCCATTACCATTTTATAGGCCATTACCATAAACCAAAATAGCCATATTATTGACATTGCATTTCCCACAAGTGTCAATTGGGACTGATAGAGTCACACTTTTTTGAACTACATCCATGGTGACATAGCAGTTGAATAAGAGCAAGGAGGCCAAGACCACATTCATATAGTATAAGAACACTCTCCTAGTGAAACCATTTCAAAGGTACTAGGGGACAAGCAAAGTTCAAACTCAACATCTTCTAGTGAAACTTTTTCAAAAGTGCTAGAAGATAATCAAAGTAAAAATTCAATGTTCCTTAGTGAAACCTTCTCAAAGGCATTATGAAACAATCAAGACAACTTCATTGGTGAAAACCTCATCGAGGAACTGATAGTTGAGAACAAAATTCCTTCAGTACTTGATGAAGATAATATCAAATATCAAATCAAAATAGCTTCCAATATATAGCCTAATTAGATAGTAGATACTCTCAAGATCAAACAATAGAAAAATCTAGTCATTCTATCAAGAGAATATTCAGAGGTCTTTGGCCCCACCACATCTAAAGTTATATCAAATCTGGCATCAACAACATTATGTGTGACTAAATGTCTTGATCTTCATTTATTTCCCAACCATTACCCATTCCATTATCATTTACCATTCGATTTCACAATCAAACCTACCATCTATTATTTGTCCCTATTTACTATCCACAACCACACTTTCATTTGTAGAGGATAAAAATATAACTTGTCTTGATGTTTAAAGGAATCAACATCAATGACCAAAAAATATCACAATAGCATTCTCAGCATCCATATCTATAACCAGTTCTTTATAAAGTAGCTATTCAGTCTAGGTGTGGGATAACAATTAACATGATTAATTATTCTATTTATATCATTTATTAATTAGGACGTGCATCTCCACTTAAATAATATTAATAGAATCATATTCCATTTTACCATACCCAATTTAAACAAAATTAAAAAAACCAACAATCACCTAGGCCAAAAACATGTACCATACCATTTCATTTGCCATATCCATTTGCCATTGTCACATATTCCTACCATTTACCCCATCACTTGGGAGCAAACCTCCTACCATTTTATCCAATCTATCAAAACCCATCATTATCTTAGACCTAGACCATGCCCTCCTATCATTCCATTTCTATCTAGACAAAAGCCTATTTTTAGTCATCCTACCCAATCCTATTTTGATTTTGGTTACTTTAGTTCTTTCTACACTTTTTATGAGGGGATTTTGATCAAGTTTCAATAATCAATCAAATCCATGTTTCAATGATAGTCTATGATGGTAGTGTGATAGTTTATCTGGCAAGATATCTTTCATTTTCCATCCTATATCAAGGTTGGATTATTTGAGCTTGATTATAACTGCCTATGGGCTGATCAATGTTTCACTGATCTTGATACTAATTATAATCGCCTATGGGAAAATTGGTATCAAATATTTCTGCCATTGTATCCTAGTTATAACTAGCTATGGGAAAACTAGGAGCAACATTTATTTATAATATATTACCATATCACCTTGCCATTACTATTTTCATTTGATTGGTCATTTGCTAGATATGAGAACTTATTGGGACCTAGTTGGATTTTCCTCACCTTTTATGTAGATGGAATTACTATGACTTGATGTCATTTTAGGACTATGTAGGTCATTTTCACTTTATGTTGAGGTCATTTTAGTCCCCCTAAGCCATGCTCTCACTATTTTATGAGTAACCTAAGCCAAACACTCACTATTTTGTGAGCAAGTATCTTGCCATTCTCTATCGAGTTAAGATACCTCAAAAATCCAAAAACATTAAAAAAAAAAAACATTTGTCTTGTATAAGCGTAGTTAGTTATCCTTAATTTACTCTACTAGGGCATGGTCATTATTAGGATGCTTTCTTTTGATTTTGTTTTCGAGCTTTTTGTTTATTTGTTTATTTCAAAGTTGTTTGTCTATTTGTGTGCTTTCTATGTGTTTCTTTCTTTCTTTGTTTTCTTGCCTATTTGTTTGCTTTTAGCACTATTATCTTGACTCATACTATATGTATGCATTGGGTGATTCCTTGTACATATTATTCTTGAGTTCATCCATATTCATACATCAACATTGTCATCATGGTTTTTATCATTAGTGCATTGTTTTTAATTAATTATTGGATTGAGAATCGGTCCTTATGTATATTTTGGGATAGTCTTCATGGTGTTCTATCATGATGCAAACCATCATGTGCCATAGCAAAAATTAGCTTCAATAAGGTCTACAAGTAATAGAGCCACAAAATTTTCTCCTTGGAACCTTGGAAAATACTCCCACCCTTGATAAAATAAATCCATTGACCATTCTAGTTGTATTATTTCTAATAAGGATGAGCATCTCCTCAATGGTAGGTACAACTGAATCATTTCTATTGTTCAATCTTAATCTTCTATTCATCTCTTTCATCACTTTATGCCTGATCATATTTAATCTATATTCCAGGTTATATCCTTGAGTTATACTTGCTAATCAAACCTAACTGGGGCACACTCATCTTTATAAAATAATCTAGGTCCCCTTAATGATTATAACCACCTATGGGCAAATCATTATTTTGACTTTTATTCTTGATTATAACTACCTTTGGGAAAATCAATGTCCTTTTTAAATCAATGCATGCAAGAATTTTATCATTTGGAATAATCTCTACCATGGGTTAATTCCAAATTTATTCTTGCTTCTTTTTCAAGGGATCGTCCATCAACAAATGTGATGTCAACTCCCTCGAGGGGGCATTAACATAGGATTTCCAAACACTCTTTAGAATTTTGTCTTCAACCATCATCTTCTTTTTGGCATACATGCCATCTCTCATTATTTGAGAAGACATTGCTTTTACTATAGTTTGTAACATCTTCCCAAATAAGGGAAAACTATAGACACCTAAATCTGGCCACCAATGACCATTAATCAGGGTTTTGACTAATTTCCACCAAAATGCACAAATTAGCCTAAAAACACTAAAACACATTAAATGAGTTAAAATTGATATATTCAATTGTTTATTTTGGCTATATTATCATTAAATGGGGTAATGCAATTTATTAATCAACTAACTTTGATTAAATTATTTCGAGTCAAAATGCCAAGTTTGTACCTAGGTGTTTTGGATTGCTCTTTTCTATCAATTTTTTTGTACAAGACATGTGCATTTATTATTTTGTGTTGGAAACATCCTAAATGTGATAATGGTTCCAATTCATTTTACATCAACTTCTAATTCCAATATAGTCAAATTTTGAGCCAATAATATGACATTTTGACCAATTTGATTAATTTGTGCATAAATTGCCAATGTTTTGCATCAAAGCTGACTAATCATGTTTAAGGATAATTAAACCAAATAAAGATCTTAAGTTAATTTTCCATGAAAAATTTTAAATATTTATTTTTATAAATTTATATTGAATATCTGCATCATCAAATGACATCATTTTTTGGAAAGACATCCCTAGGCCATAAATACATAAAATATCTCATCAAGTCACCCCATGCCTCTTAAATGCCCCTTCTTCCCAAATATTTACGGGGGATATTTATGAATTTAATTACATAATTTGAATTAATTCATGTCCACACATTTAAATCTTGAGATGGATGGTCATGGTTGATCGTAAACCATTTAAAAAATCTATAAATAGGAGACCTTGCCTATTGAATTTTAAGCTCTTTTATACCAAACTTATAATGCCCAAATGCATTCAAAATCATTGTATCTTATTGTTATAATTATAAAATGTTGAGCCAAGCCAAAGATAAATAATGTGATAAGGAGAGATGGAGGTAGCCACACTTCATGCATGCAGACTTCATGAGTACAAATCAAGCAAGCCACTATAATAAGCATTTTGGAGTATCCAAGAAAGGTGAAGGAAGGTCTTTATTTTTTGTTTTAATTGTGTTTTTCATTTTTATTTTATTAATTAAGCTTATTATTTTAGATATTATTAGGGTGTTATTTTATTGTGTTTTTAATTGACTTGTTTTATTCACTAACATAATACTAATCTATACCTATTACAATCCTATGTTCATAGATAGATGATTATGCTTACTAGATATATGTGCTAAATTGAATGGTTCATGATTGTTTAAGTCAAACTAATAATAAAGGTTTTTAAAGACTAACTCACCCCCTCTTAGTAATTTTTCTTCCAAAATTTGGTATTAGATCCTAGTCCTTTGAAATAGATCTAAAAGCCTAAAGGATATCCTAAAAGTAAGGATGGCTAGTCAGCAAGCTCAAGGTAGTTTATCTACTAGTAAGGCTCCATATTATTCAACGGATCCAATTATTAATTTTTTAACATTATGATGAATAAATATTTGATGTATCAAGGTCATGATATTTGGTAGTTAGTTATGGATGGCTATAGTGATCCTCTTATTCCACTAACTGATGTAATAGGTAAGAAGGCTAGTGAAAACAAATCCAAGACAATGAATGCCATTCTTGTGGCATATCAAAGGTAGAGCTTATAAAGGTGATGAATTATGTATCAGTTAAAGATATATGGGAAAAATTGAAGACCATATATAAAAGAGACACCAAGGTGAAGATGGTCAAGTTACAGACCCATCAGAGATAGTTTAAAAGTATGAAGATGAGTGAAGATGAAATAATTGCATCTTACCTATTGAAAGTTGATGAAGTTGTTAGTGTCATTATAGGATTGGGAAAAGAAGTGAAAGATTATAAAAATATTCAAAATTTATTAAGATAAATAAAACTTAATTTTGCTTTTAAGGTGTCTTAATTTGAAGAGATGAAAGATTTGGACAAGCTTGAAATGGATGGGCTTCATGGCATTTTTATTACCTATGAGATGAGAACAAATGAAGGAAAGGCCTCCCAAAAATAAATCAAATTTAAAAGTAAAGAATAAGTCAAAATCAAGAAGGTCAAGGATGAATTATGTTTAGATCTTGATGATGATGAACTCATAGCTATGTTTTCTAGGAAATTAAGGTTTGGATCTAGTAAATACAAGGGAATGTTTCCCTTTAAATGTTTCAACTATGGTAATATTGGTCACTTTGAATCTACGTGTCTTAATAAGGGTAAGCATGAGCATGATGAATAATATGATGAAAATCATGGAGATGATAGGAAATTCTATAAGCTTGAAAAGAACAAGAAAGATTTTAGGAAGTATGAGGGTAGGAAAGGGTCATTCAAGAACAAGAAAAAGTTTCTATACCAAAGAAGATAATAACTCATCTAATGTAAGTGAATCAAGTACATCTGATAGTTATTATGGAAGTAATAAACTTAAATATGACAATAATGAAACCTTATTCATGGCCATAGAATCAAAAAATGAGGGTTTCTCAAATGGGATAGGCCTTATAGTTGATGTATAATCTAATGAAGAAGAAGATGAAGTGAACCTTGAGGAAGAATTGGTGAGTGCACTAGAGGATTTGAAGTTACTAAGAAGATAGAATGATAAACTAACATCATTAATTAAGGACTATGAGGATCATATTGGCTTGTTGGAGGAGAGACTAACACTTCTAAGGAGTATGATAGATCATTAATTAGATTAAAGTACAGAAGGAGATAGTCAATGCAAACCTAAATGCTAAAGAGGAAGAATGTACCAGGTATGAAAATGTAGTGGAATCCTTGAAATATGAGTTGGATAAAAATTATAGAAAGGTGAATACCTTTGTGAAGTTTGAAAAGAACACTGAGGCTCTAGATGATATCTTGAGTAGTAAAAATCTGCAAGCGATAGGATAGGACTTGGTTTCAAATAATACCAAAATGTGGCAGCTCAAGTCAATGATAAAGGTATTGAAGACAAAAATGTCAAAATGAAAATACTTATAAAATAACATAATGATATAAGGTATGATAATTCATTCAATGGTTACTATTTTGTATGTAGTCAGTTTGGTCATAAAGCAAGAGAGTGTAGAAGACCCTCCAAGAATGAGTATTCATGGGACTATATAAGGAGTCATAGTTCACATAAGTCAAATGGTATGTAAAAGGTGGTTTGATACATTTGTCATAATGTAGGGAACATTTTAATATTTTTCCTTAATAGAGTTAAAAGGTCATCAAGTCAAAATAAGAATTTTGAAGCCCCTAAAGTGTAATAAAGAAGACAAATGAATGTGTGGAAACCAAAGAAAATAAAAGTAAGTCATGATCAATCTACACAATCAAATGGAATGTTTGATATAGTATATCACACTTATGATGTGAAATCAAGTCAATAATTTCTATTGTCAACTCATATTGATGATCAAATGATTGATGAAGAGGTCAATCCTATAGTGTTAATCAAGCCTATAAGGATATTGAAGGATATTCAGTCTTGTAAGATCATGAATATTTGGGTATATCCTTATATTGTATTGTTTTAGCTCCCTATGTAAAGAGGTGACTCAATTAGGATTCATGGAGACACTATTCAGTTATTAGAAACATGATGGATGTTTAGTTTGAGGGGGAGATATACAAGTTGATTAACTGAGCTTGATATATGTTGAGAAGTAATCTTGTAGTCTAAGTTCATTTGAAGGAGGTATGCATGGATTAAGGGGGAAATATTTTCTATAATGATTCATATTATATGTTTTTAACTCTTTTTTCAAATAAAGTGTGTTTCTAGATGGTATTTTGTGAAATACCTTTGTCATTAATGTTAAAGGGGGAGAAAGTTCAAGAAGGAAGATTGACCACTTTGGGGGAGATGAGAGTGATCAGATTGAAGAATGTTTTTACATCAATGAAAAATGGGGAATTTATTTATAAATATTGTTATTAATGTCAATTTTGATGTCATTTGATTTCAAGGTTGATGTCATTGATGTCAAGGTGTATTTGGTGAAGATGTATGGTGAGTGGTCTAGTAGGTATGAGCTTATGTGCTTGACGTAATAAATAAGATATGTGAGGAGAAAATTTGAAGGAAACCTAGTGTATCTATATTGAGAGATAATTTTAATGCAACCTAATTATTCTTCTAATGTTGATGTCAATTAGATCATGTTTGAGTAATAGTTCTTGAGTACAAGGTATCTTCAGAAGCCTAGTCTAGACTCTTGAGAAGGTGTGCATAATGAAGCTTGGTGAAGTAAGTAAACACAAGCTTGTGAGAGATGGTTAAAAATTGTTTAATAATAAAATATAAGTGTATATACCTTCATAATAATTTTAAGGTTAGTTATTAAGTTTTGAATGCTTGAGAAGCCTAGTCATGACACTAGTCATAACATGAAAAGTCCTAGTGAGAAAGTTTGAGCATGGTGGATTGGTGAGATAGATGCACAAAGGCATGAAATGTTGTATAAGGTTTTTTGATCATGCATAAGGCTTGGATAAATTAGGAGAATTTTTAGGTGATCTTACAAGGGTAAGACCTTAAGTCCAAGTATAAATAGACTAGTTCTAGACCCTACTTGACCTAATGAGGTGTCACCAAGGAATATGAAGGATGAATTTTAGTATATGAGAATTTTAATAGGTTTTATGTCATGTATATGAGGTTTTTATATCTTTTAAAATGGTTAGAAGGTCAGTTTCAAGGCCTAATGTGGTTTGCAAGTCAAGGTGTAAGCAAGCAATGAAAGAGAGTGTGACCTAATGGGGTATGATGCTATGTTTCCAAGGAAATTATGGATAAGTGATTATTTTTTTAGGTATGGTATATTATTTCAATATTTTTCACAAAATTTTAGGTCATGGTTTACAATAAAAGGCATGAAAAGTGGTTCTAAGGTCTCTCAAGTGCATAAAATGAAGGGTTATCAACCCAAAAAGGACTTTCAAATGTTCATTGGCACATGTAATATATACATGAGAAAATAATATATTCATGGTATATGGTAAAGGGTCATATATAAAAATTATAGGAATTAGTTTTTGGGTTAAAGGGCTATGCTTTATGAATGATCGTTAAGACTGGATGATGGTTTAAACCCTCAAAGAACCCTAATAATGACCCAATATGAAATAATTTGTTTTAAAGTGCCTAAAATGTATTTTTATGAATATTTGAATTATTTTAGGCTATATTAAACTCTCATAGGCACCTTCAAGTATGATTGGTTTGTCAGATGTGTGAGTAGACCCTAGGAAAGGTCTTGTTTCTCAAAGATTTACTGTAATAGTTAGATTTGACCAAGTCAAAGTTACTAAATGGATAGAATAAATTTATTTATACTTTTATTTTATGTCCATGGTGGTTTATAGACTATTTATATTCCTTATGGGTTCTTAATTGATCATCCAAGTTGACTAGTCGCTAACAGACCTAATGGTGAAAATAATGAGAAACCCAAGAATCAATGAAAAGATGTTTAGGGATATGTTATAATGGAATATGGATCAATAAAATTTCATGATTATGTTTTTAAGTACCTATAATACATTTTAATGTTGAATATAATTTTTTGATATCTTTATATATAGCAAAAAGTTTCTCACAAAGTTGGCTTGTCTAGCTCAGTGAGGTCTGTGTATAGTGAGCTCATGAGATTAGTATACAAGAACAATATTTTCATTTGAACATGGTATAATTATATATAATATTTTAATAATGATATCATAATATCATATAAATTCATTTTAAGTCTCTAAAAGTGGTCATATAGATGCTAAAAGTCATTGTCACCATGACTGTGCTTCAAGGCAAACTAGCAGTTCTAGATAAGCAAGTTGTAGTGATGAGTTTGAGGCTCTATGCCCCAAGTTGAAGAATATAATGTAAATGGTGTCTATATTTATGAATTTTATGTACTATACATGATTTATATAATCTTTAAAGTTAGTATAAGACGTTGAAATATTGAATCCAAAATGGTTTGTCTGGTTGAGTAAGGCCTGCAAGAGAGAAGGTCAACAAATTAGTCTACAAGACCAATAATTTAAATTAGATATTACGATATTTTTATTTAATATTGTTTTTTTGATGTTTTAGGATAATTTAAATTCATTTTAAGTACTTTAATGTGTTCCTTTAGGTGCCATAAGTTCTAGTTTCCATGATTGTGTTTTGAGGCTAGTTGACATTTCAAAGTGAGCATTTTATAGAGAAGAGTTTGAGCCTTTATACTCTAATTTGAAGTATATAATGAATTTTGTGATGATAATTAGGTAATTAAGTTTATTAATATATTATTTATTTCCATGTTTTTTATCCAATTTATGTTTTATCTTTAGTAGTTCAAGATAGACTTTCTGGGTATGCACATGTCTAATTGTGAACAATGCTAATGGTGTGCTTCAAGTGGTGATTGAATATAAAAGGTGTTATGGAGACTATATGATATTATAAGGAGTATATTTTAGTTTCATATTATATTTTACTAATGTATGCAGTGTTTTAATGTGTTTAAAGGAAGGCAAAGTGTAATGTGTCATAAAGCAGACCTAATGGGATTAGGTTTCCATGAGACCTAACGATGAAATGAGGCCTAATTGAGGTAAGAAAAAATTAAAGGGAATCAAATAAATTTTTATTGATGTTTATAATATGTCCTAATATTTATTCCATGGCTGACATAATAGGTTAAGGGTGTTTGGTTTACCAAGAAGGATGTGAACAAAAGGCTTGTATATATACCAGACAATTTTAAGCTTATTTTTGTGAGATTCACACAATAAAACAAAATAATATATTTAATAGTATTATTAGGTATTATAAACCATAATATGAGTGTAAAATATATATTATTAATATTTTAAATAGGCTATGGATATGAGGATGAATGTCATATGACCTAATCAAGTCAAGAAGAAGGCTAGTTGACTGAAGAAGGCTGGAGACTAGTTTGAGAGGGATAAAAGTGTGTAATGAGATAAAGAATGAGATCATCATATATTGTATGAGGAACAAGGGGTTATGAATTTTATCAAATTTTTTAAGTGACTAATTTAGTTCTGAGTCATCTAGGGGGTTTGTGCCTCTTTAAAAGTTGGTGCTTGCTAAAGCCTAGCTAAGTTGGTGCTTAACTAGTTGGAGTTGGTACTCCATGTGATGTGGGTGATTCACTAAATTTGATATTTGTCTTATATGAAATTAGTAAATTTTTTAGATATCAATGGGTTTTATTCCCATTAAGGGTTTCCTAGATATGTTATGGGTTCATGTGTTTCATGCTTATGTAGATAGATGCTTATGCTTGCTAGATATATATGCTTGATTGAATGGTTCATGATTATTTAAGTGAAAATAATAATAAAGGTTTTTTAAGACTGATTATTCCCTCTTATAATAATATTTATTCTAACATATACCTTAACGAATATGAAATATAATTCTAAAATAAATGGTTATACAAGATATTAACTAAACTAAATGATATTTTAGAATGATCATAAATGGGTAAGGTGAAATGGTCAAAAAAATAGGGGTCTATGCAACCTAAACTTATTTATGGAAATTAAAATCAATACTATATCCACAAAAACTTATTTAGTGTGGATAAGGCCTAAACATGAATTGTAAACTAGCCATATATTCTAGTCTAAGCTTCACCAATACAAATAATTTCAAAGAAGGTGACACTCTCAAGTTATATGCCATAAAACATCACTTAAAATGTTTTTTAATATGTATTATAGATATAATAAATGTCATATACATCATAAGAAATAATATACAACACTTGACATGTAATTTCCATAGGCTAGATTTACTGTATACATTACTCCACACTCTAAACATGATACTACTCCATAGATGACTATAATTAAAATACTTTCATAGAAGTGAAGTACTAGATGTGAATTTATTTGTTAGGAAATATATATATATATATATATATATATATATATATATATATATATATATATATATATATATATATATATATAAGTGGCCAATTATGTGTGTGAACATATATTATGTGAGAAATAATATTAATGTGCAAAAATTGAATAAAGTGAGTTACAATTCATGTAGAAGATAGGTTACACAAAAGAAATAATAAAAGAGAGATAAGTGTGAGAATTTCTAGGATATAGATTTGTAAGGAAAAAGTATGGGATAAGAGATTAATGTAGGGTAATTATTTTTAGGATATATATGTAATGTTTACATTTAAATGGAATCAATTAATTTTTATTAACCCCCAAATTATGTTGTGCATACTCAAGCTTTGGATTTTTCACCATTGAATAAATTCTCCAAAATAGAATAATTTATACATCTAGTATCAGAGAAAGTTCCCTTAGACCTCTTTGTTTTCCATCCATACATTAGTTTTATTATTAATTTAGATCAATGGATATGAAATGTATCCCACATGTAAATTCCGTGTTTTTCCATCCACTCCTGATTGCATACTTCCAATAACTTATAATGTAGACCATGTGTAGGTTATTTGCATTCACTATTAATTAGAATATCCTCTATATTTCCATGTTGTCCACTCCATCTAATACTTTCACACCATTATATGCATTATATACATACTTAAAAAATAAAATAGTTACATAAAAAGAAGAATAGTGAGGAAGAATTCAATTTTTAGAGTGCAACCACAAGATATACCTGAGTGAAACTATTAATTTTTTAAAGAATTAAATTCTTGTTAATTAAAATTAAATATTGGATTTGAGGAGAGTTTTTTTTGTAGGAGTATTTTATATTTATATCCCTTTATAGGCCATACAAGCTATACTTAAGGGTTTAATCTATAGATTGACTATTGAATGCATCGACAGTCTTATATTAATCTCCAATATTGAACCCTATCACATTTAAAAATTAATTTAGTTTTTGGTGAACTCTCTAAGCTTTAACCCTATCACATTGCTATATTCCACCTCAATAGATTGATTTCCTATAACATCCCCATAGGGATTTACTATAATAACGCAATAATTTTTTTATTTGAAATTTTACATTACACTTATTATTTCATTAGATTACACCATTATAATATAATTAGTGATATTAACATACTAGATAAGTATGTTAAACATAAAGTAAACATGTAACATTAATAATTATTGATCACTAGCATCACATATAACAAAACATAACTTTATAAGGAAAGTAATTACATCAAATCCAACCACGGTTGGTAAAATAATACAACCATTGATCTAAATGTATAATAAGTAATCAATTACATTTCCAAATGGAATTATGTTTCAACATAAATACAATACTAGATATAATAATTCAAAATGCATGAGTCACTTGAACTCCAATATCTCTGATAATCTCAAGTGTAGTCTTCAATAAGTATTGTAGTGGGGAGGGAGAGTATCATTCGAGTGCTTTTCCATAACAACCATAGACCATGAATTCCATTCAAAATCCCACAATAGGTAATGGCCCTTCCTTCATGGATGGGTAGATAGTGATGGTGCGAGAATATAGAGAGACATAATATTACCTGTGTGTTGTAATATTTATAATACATGATGTGTACCACAAAGAAAATACATTCTAACATGATATAAAATAAATATGTAAATAATACATATGAAATGATAATGTATATATAATCGTTACTTTATCCAAAGTTTTCAAATAGCTATTGATCTCTAGGATCAGTTAGATTCATACACGCCACTTGATCAGATTACCTTCATCTAGCATTAGTGATGTTAAGTAAGCTAGTGAAGTCCATCTCACTACTTAGTTAGTACCAAAAATGATAAAATTAATGTAACCAATAAATTCATACTGAATATTTCCTAATATCATGTATAACTTAAGCTAAATATAGGAACAATCACATTACATACATTTAGTCCATCAAACGTATGAATGAATCTATATTATTATTATTCATCACATAAATAATAATCATAACAAGTAAGTTTAATTACCAAATGGGTAACATAAAAACTCATACTACATGATCTACTTTCCATAAGTAAATACAAATGTAATACCATCAACATTTTCATAATATAATGCACATACCACCCAATTTCAATAACAATCATAATTATTTAAAATACATATCAGATTATAAATAAAAAGCATAATATTTCATTATATAATACCTTTTAGGAGGCTTTATGAATATAATTATATTAACCAATCCATTGGGGTTTTTTATGACTTCATTACTAGTCAAAATCTATAATTATAGGTACACATCCAATATTTGCATATAAGCTATATATGTGTATGTGAACCTAAGTTCACATATAGATATATAACATATGTTTATACACTTTACATTATATATATATATATATATATATATATATATATATATATATATATATATATATATATATATATATATATATCCTTAATCTGCCATACTATGGTATTTTCCATTTACTTCTAGATTATAAAATTCAATAAATTTTTAAAAGTAAGCATATATATCTAAATAGGGTCTCAATATTTCCTTTATCCCCCAATTATATTCACAATAAACTACATAATATATATATAGTATAATTATAATCCAAAACCATTCCAAATATAATACCCTATTTTTATTTTTAATTAAGTCCCTTGACTATGTACGTATTAATGGAATTAGAATATAATAAATAAAAGACCAGTACATGCCTTGTTTATCCATTAGAGGTTTATATCCTTACC
>JARHVA010007604.1:422500-497500 GCA_037957365.1 Torreya grandis | reverse complement strand
AAATAAAACAAAATAAGGCCATGGTTTTGGTTTTTAGGTGTTTAGATGCTTGAAGTCTTTGATTTGTTTTTTTAATTTTATGTTAAGTATTAGTTTTTTAGGATATATGTTTTAGGTTATAATATTTCATTTTATTTATTTAGTTTATCAAGTTTTTATATTTTTGTCTAGATTATACTTTGTTATTTTTTAATTAGTGTTATGTATTTAAGATTTTATATAGTCTTTTATAGTATATTTTTAATTTATGTATGTGGAATAGTTTTATATTCTTAATTTTTTATTAAATTTGTATTAGTTAAAGATGACTTATATTGATATGCAAGGTCAAGATATAAAATGGGGAGATGAATAATCACCCTCCATTATTAGTGCTTCATGATTGCTTCTGTTAGGTTGTGGAGCTAAAAGCTTCACTGATGTAGACATGGAGAAGGCCATTGGAGGAGTTACTATAGTGTCACAGACACCAGCGTCGGTTAGGCCAACCGACATCGGTAGGAAGGAGACAGATGGCAACCGATGTCGATCAGTAGTCAGCCGGTGTCAGGGACCCCCAGGCAGACAGGGACTGACATCGGTCACCTATGTGGTTTGAGTTGCGAGTATATTATGGGAAGTTGGTTGACAAACCAAGTGTTTGCATGATTAGAGCTAATTTTAGACTGAGAGCTATGGATCTAATTATTGTAATTAGGTGTCTAATTATTGTTTGGATGAGATCTATATAATAGACTCATGGTTGTATTGTAAACTTGTGCTAGAGAGTAAGAGAGCAATATTATAAGCTCCTTCTATGTGTGAGGTGAGCAATGGTGTGTTCCTCCTAGTGCCATAGTACCAAGTGTGGGTGTTGGAATGGAGAATAAGCAGGGTTCTTCAGGAGTGTATGATCTTGGTCATCAGGTGAGCATGGATTCTATAGGAGATCTACATGGTAAGTAAGATCGTTGATTTGCAGATGTATGTGTGTGTGCAAGGTCAAGGTTCACAGGTGTGCAGAACCAGATTGATTTGCAGGTGTGCAAGATCAGATAGGACAAAAACACAACAGGGAGCAGAATCAAGCAGGATCTACTTGGAGTATAGTGTGTACTCAGATAGAGCAAAGAGGAAGGCAAGGAAGATCCTTCCATAAGTAAGGTCTATTGAGGTGCAGGTTGTTGTAGGTTCAGGGGAGATCTACTTGGAGTACGTTGAGTACTTATGGAGTGCGTGGAGCACTTGTGGTGTGCGTGGAGCACAGGTATAAGGTGAAGACCAACTCAGTGTTTGAGTTGGGTGTTGGGACCTAAGGGAGAGAACTTTGAGGAGAGAATTACTATTCACTTGAGGTGTGGGAAGCCTCTGAAGAGGTGGTGGAGAAGAAGTGGCATCTTCTTTAATGTATTCTTTTCTGTATGAGTATAAATACAAGTTGTGTATTGTCTCTCATATCTTGTGTTATTTCTAGATTTTAGTTACTTGTTGATTCTGGTTAATTCCACATATTAAGTTGCTTGTATTTAGTAATCAATTGTGTGCTTCCGGTTTCATATCCCAACACGTGGTATCAGAGCTAAGGTTGTAGGAAGTGGTTTTGTGTTTGGTTATAGGTCACTCTCAGGGGTTTTTGATTGAGTGGAAGTAGAGCAATGGCAGATCAAAGTAAGCTAAGAATGGAGGAGTTGAAAAGCACAGATGGTCACTTACAGTCTGATGGAAAGAAAGAGTAGGTAAAGAAAGATTGTTGGTTGGTGGAAGATCAACAAGAAGGAACTGAAGAAGCAGATGTTGCAAGGGATGTGGCATAGGATGCTCTGGGAGGTCTCTTGGATAAAGTTGAATCTTGGATAATAGATTTGGTTACCTCTTTCTATGCAGCCCCAAATAGAGGAGCTGGTGAGCCTTGCCAAAGAATAGGCAAAGGGGAAGTGAAGTTGAAATTGCAGGTGGCCAACACATGGGTGTTGAAGGAGGTCATGCAGGTCCCAGGTTTGGAGATGTGGCTAATTTCTTTAGAAAGGTTGGGTGATGAGAGATGCATGAGAACTCTCACAGCGGATGCACTTGAATTAGCTGGTGGTAAAAAAATAGGTACTCTTTATCTACTTGTTTATATTACTGATTCTTCTTTTGTTGCAGAGACGTGGCTTCATAGGCTTGGTCACATGATCAGGAAGGAGATGCATGTTCTTAAGAGAAGATAGATATATTTGATAGGCTTAAGAACTGGAAAGCCTTGGTGTTCTTGGAGGAGATGGCAGACAGAGACCAGTGGATGGGGCTGGATACTTTTGAGCAGGGCAATTTGGACATGGGGATTGATTCAAAGGAGCTCACGGGTAAAAAGTCATCACTCACAGGAAACACAGGTACCGGCATCAGCAGGAAAACTGACATCGATAGTAGGTAAGACCGACGTCGGTCACAATGACCGATGTCAGTAGAAGAGGACACTGACGTCGACATGGTTGGTAGTCAAGACAAGCACAGGAACTGATGTCGGTTGGATGCAAACTGTGTGGTGACCAAGGTCGGTCACTGTAATGAATTTTGGGTGGACAACACGCTGTCAAGGAGTCTCAAACACCCATATAGAGGACTGAAGACATAAGTAGGCCTAAAATTTGTTGTTCCTCTTCTTTATACTAGTTGCTGACTACAGAGCAGGAAGGATCCAGGAAACAGTGGGAGTGTGGCATGGAGAGAGTGCAGAACCAGATGGGAGATTTGGTAGGGTTGCTAGTTGGTATGTTAGCACTGTAAGATGAATGGATTCCTTAGTTGAAGAATAGAGAGAATGGATACGTGAGATGGAAGACCAGGTCATATGATCTTAAGGAGCTGTAGGACAGTGGTACAGGGTTTGACAGGTGGAGGATGAAGCATGGCTTCAGTCAATGTTAGGTAACTACTGTGGTTTGTCTTATCAGGGGGATGATGAGTCATGACATCATTCTATTGCTGTATGTAGATGGTATGTTTGCTAGCAGGATTATACATACAGGGTTTTGTTGAGCTAAGGGTAAGATTAGTTCAGTGGTGTGCTATGAAGAATTTGGAACAACAAAATTCTTTGGCATGGGAGACATGGAGATCACAGGTTGATTTTGTTTCTAGTGGGAGCTGATGTGAATCAGGTGTTGGCGAGGTTTAGGATGCAAAATCGGAGCACACTAAAGGCTGGACAGTTCAGTGTCTGAAATCACATGAGGTCTTACATAGACCTGAGTTTGCCCAATCAGTTGGTGTTGTCAGAGAGTTAGGAGCCAATTCAGAGAAGTGAGTTCTCAAGGATTTGAGAGGGACCGGCAGCAAGGATTCATGCTATTCAAGGTCAGGACTTCACTACATGGGATTGTAGGTTCAGATGTTGTAGGGTACTTGGATGACAGGGGGTACACCACAGGTTATGTGGTGGGTTGTCTTCAAGATTGAGCTTAAAGAGGGATACAAGCCAGGAAACAGATTAGATGGGGTACAGGTATAGGTATAATGCAGCTATTTATCTCCAAGTGGGAGATTGTTAGGTTGTGGAGCTAAAAGCTTCACTGATGTAGACATGGAGAAGGCCATTGGAGGAGTTGCTATAGTGTCACAGACACCAGCGTCGGTTAGGCCAACCGACATCGGTAGGAAGGAGACAGATGGCAACCGATGTCGATCAGTAGTCAGCTGGTGTCAGTGACCCCCAGGCAGACAGGGACTGACATCGGTCACCTATGTGGTTTGAGTTGCGAGTATATTATGGGAAGTTGGTTGACAAACCAAGTGTTTGCATGATTAGAGCTAATTTTAGACTGAGAGCTATGGATCTAATTATTGTAATTAGGTGTCTAATTATTGTTTGGATGAGATCTATATAATAGACTCATGGTTGTATTGTAAACTTGTGCTAGAGAGTAAGAGAGCAATATTATAAGCTCCTTCTATGTGTGAGGTGAGCAATGGTGTGTTCCTCCTAGTGCCATAGTACCAAGTGTGCATGTTGGACTGGAGAATAAGCAGGGTTCTTCAGAAGTGTATGATCTTGGTCATCAGGTGAGCATGGATTCTATAGGAGATCTACATGGTAAGTAAGATCATTGATTTGCAGATGTATGTGTGTGTGCAAGGTCAAGGTTCACAGGTGTGCAGAACCAGATTGATTTGCAGGTGTGCAAGATCAGATAGGACAGCAACACAACAGGGAGCAGAATCAAGCAGGATCTACTTGGAGTACAGTGTGTACTCAGATAGAGCAAAGAGGAAGGCAAGGAAGATCCTTCCATAAGTAAGGTCTATTGAGGTGCAGGTTGTTGCAGGTTCAGGGGAGATCTACTTGGAGTACGTTGAGTACTTGTGGAGTGCATGGAGCACTTGTGGTGTGCGTGGAGCATAGGTATAAGGTGAACACCAACTCAGTGTTTGAGTTGGGTGTTGGGACCTAAGGGAGAGAGCTTTGAGGAGAGAATTACTATTCACTTGAGGTGTGGGAAGCCTCTGAAGAGGTGGTGGAGAAGAAGTGGCATCTTCTTTATTGTATTCTTTTCTGTATGAGTATTAATACAAGTTGTGTATTGTATCTCATATCTTGTGTTATTTTTGGATTTTAGTTACTTGTTGATTCTGGTTAATTCCGCATATTAAGTTGCTTGTATTTAGTAATCAATTGTGTGCTTCTGGTTTCATATCCCAATAGCTTCCCTCTTCCTTGGTCCCCATTCCTTCCTTGGTGATTTTATGGTTGAATGTATATTGGTTATAAGGGGTTGATGGTTAATGTTGATTTGTTTTTTGTTTCTTGGTTAAATTTAGTCTTTTTGTTTTCCTGTATGGTGCATTATTAGATAGTGTCACCCTAGTCTTGGTGTGCATTCCCTTTGTGTTACCTCACACTATCCCTTGATCCATTGATATATGTTAGATATTGGGGGAAAATGCAATTAATAGTGATGACCTATGGAAGGAGATGATTTAAATGTGAAAAAACTATATGGAGTGTCTCATTGACAAAAGTATTAATAAAAATGGAGGATGAAAACATTAGGTAATGAATGCCCTAAATCAAGCATCCCAAAGACTTTTTATGAGAAGGGTGGTGAAAAATCAGTGAAAATAGGAAGCTATTTAGTGATTTTTTATGGCAATAAGAGTTCTCTAAGCATACACAAGGTTCAAAATTTATTGTTGGCCTGAGAAGCACATTTGAAAATTGAGAAAGAAGAGGCAGTACAAGATAAAATAGTAAGTGACCTAGTTTTGGTAAAACCCTTTTTCTTCTACCAATTTATTTATGGAAAAATATTTGGTTAGGGAAGAAACTTAGTTAAAAATTATTAGGATTTTATTTTTTTGTTTGAATAGAAACACTCTCTCCTCAAGGAATTTCTTTGATAACTAGTTAAATTTGGTATGGGGAAAGAAAATGGGTGTTTATGTTAGTATATTTAGAATGTTCTAAAAAGGGTTTTTTTTATTCTTTTTAAAAATTCCTATATGAAGAGAAGAGTAATTAATAAATCCTTATGGAATGTGGGATAATCATTGTTTAAATTGGTTCCATGGAACCCTAACTTGAAAATTCAAGGCATGGTGTTCAAAATGACACCTAGATGGGTCAATATTGAAAATGCCCCCCTATAATTGTGGAATTATATCCCTCAAGCCCTTTAAACCCTTGGAGAGTTGCTTTGGGTTAAATATACTTGGCAGCCTCTAGATCATATGAATGTGGAGGTTCTAATTTCCTTAGACCCTCTATAAACTTTTCTAGAGTCCCTCATTTTTGAAATCAATAGAAGCTCTTGCATATGCCCTATCAAAGGATTAGGAGGTCTTAATGCATGTTTTTTATATAAAAATGATGGTCACATGAGGAAAAATTTACCTTTGTTTCTCGCTAATAAAAATAGTGATAATGTATCCTAGAGAAGCCCTAATCTCAATAGAAAATATGTCTTATTTAATCCCCTCCTACCTCGAATGAAGGTTTTGGAAAAAATAAATAACCTTATTTTTAATAACAAATTTGAGGAAGGTAGAACATACCTTGATAAGGGACCTAAAGTTAAAGGTGGTTCAAACCTATCTGAGAGTAAATTCCTTCTCATGACATTGATAGTGGGAAGATTATCCCCATTAGTACTCCTACTCCTACAAATATTAGCTCACCAATTATTGAGAAGGGTAAATAGATTGAATCAACATAACAAACCAAGGTACCCTATAAAGTGTTAATTACCCAAGTATAGTTTGATGAGGATATGACTGATGTTGGCACCCTCTATAAAGGGGGATCCTCTATGGCCTTGGATGACCCTTAGGGTCTACAGTAAATTGTGTCTGAGGTGATATCAAATAATGACATTGTATTTCCCCTTGATAACCTCTTTAAGTAGGTTGAGCCCCTAAAAGACATATCCCCCAATAGGGAGGACCTAAAGGTATTGGATCATGGTGATAACTTAAAAGAAACTCCGTCCAATCATAATAATGGGGATAATTGGACCTCTAAAGGGTCTGAAAAAAAACTAAAATTATTGTTATTGAAAATATATCCCTTGATAGCCCCTCTGCCAAAGATGGAAGACCATTAAAAATGGGAGATAAAAAGGTGGAGATAATAATAATAATAATAAAATAATAAGGAAAATAAAGTTCTTGAACGTTTCTCTAGATTGTATCAAAATAAGGGGGGAAGTAAGTCCCCCAATAAGACCAAGTAATAATGATCATGGTAATGCAAATTGTCAATTAGAATGTAAGGGGGATTGAATCCCCAAATGGGAAACCTATTATTAGTAAATTTAGATATTCTAGATTTAAAATTGGTTTTCTCCTTCTTCAAGAGGTTAAAGTAATCGACACAATCCTTTCCTTCACTTTAGGCCTAATATGATCCACTTATTGATTAACCACAATAGAGGTAAAGGGGCTGCCTCAATTTTTTTTATTTGATTAGGTAAAAAATATAGTTTTACAAAGATCTAGGAATCATAAAATTTTTATAAACAAAAAGTATTAGGCCATCATGGATAAATAGCTAAATATAATAAAAACTAGCTATAATACCTCTTAGGTAGAAAAACAAAAATAATAGAAAATAGATCAGGAGGGGGGACCTTTTGATGTTTCCTTCTCATCTTTAGATATATTATTAGGTACTCCTCACTTGTTTTTGGAAACTTTGGACCTCATCTTATTGTTGGGTCCTTCATTATCATCTCATGGGAGGATCATACATGGCCTTTTATAGCCCTGCACCTATAGTGGGGTTTTATTGATATGGGTTAAACTTGGGATATCAAGTGGGGGGATCTCTATCACCTTCAGTGGTTGCTTAACAAGTTTATAATTCACCATGTTTGAGTGGATAATAGACTGAACAATAATGTTTACTTGTCTATGTATGGTATTCCATTCTCGAATGAGATTAACTAGGTTTAATCCAACTTCTTACACCCTATTTTAATATATAATTGCTCTTTATTATTTTTCATTTCTTTAGATAGGAAGAAATTACCCTTCTTGGTAACCTCTATGGTGGTTTCCTCATCCAAAAAAAATGCTTTGGGCTTAGGGACAAACAACATCAGTGGTAGTTCATCTATGGGGGTTTTGGACAGACTAACTTGGGGGGCACTAGAAAAAGGGAAGTATGATCTTGAGGTCGGGTCCTCCTTCAGGGAGTTCTCTTCAATAGAGGATCCCCCTAGGGGGGATTCCCTCCCTTGAAATGTTTGACCATGTTTAGCCAACATCAGTATAAGTCCTTGATACAATATGGGGTTGGATTCATTAACTTAGTGGGCAAGGGATATGAATTCTAAAGACTTTAAAAGGTAAAATGAGAGGCTAATCTTATAACCTTAGAAATGGTTTAATAATAGAAAGTGAGTGCCTCTATTTTCATTAACCTAATTTTAGGAGATTATATTGTGTAACATGGTGTCTCTCCCTAAAATAGGGAATTCTAGGTTTTTATCAACAAGTAAGGCAACATGTTTAGAATTTCTAATATATATGTACCTAATGACTACAAAGAAAGAATAAAACTATGGAATTAGCTATCACCTAATATGAAGGACATTCTATGTATATTTGGGGGAGATTTTAATATGATTTAAGAAAAATAGGATAAAATGGGAGGAGATCATCACATATGGCAATTTTATGGTCCAAATTCAAAATACTTCACAAATTGGTAGACTCTTTGAATAAAGGTAAATCCAAAGTAAAGGAATCTGGTTCATTTGGTGTAATATCTAGGCTGGATCTAAAAGACTTTACTCTAGATTTAATAGATTTTTTCTGAGTAAAGATGCCTTTGAGATCTAACTGGAAGGTGATGGTACTATGGTTAAGGTTTGTCATTTTACTATATCAGATCATCACCCCATTGAAATCAATTTTACTCTTAACAATGATGATAAAGAATAAAAGGCCACCATGAAAGGATTATATAAACGCAATTCATCTCACCTTGAATAAAGAGAGTTATTAGATGTTATCTAGTTAGTTTGGAATGTTATAAAGTTTACCTTAAACTTAGACTCTAAAATTGATTGCTATAATAATTCAAGGAACTCATCAAAAAAAATTCTAGATCATATAGACAAATTAAAGCCAAGAGATAAAGGAAATATTTTAAAATTGCCCAAGAACAAATTATAAATTTGGAATATGACCTAAAATTTGACCCAAATAATGAATCCTTTTTGAAAATGTTTTCCTATATTAAGCATGAGTTAAGGTATCACCAGATTTACTATGTCAGGGGTGCCCAAGTTAGATCCAAACTTAATTGGGTCAAACTAGGTGATAAGGGTACACATTTTTTCTTTTAGTTTCTAAAGATGAAGCATCAAAAATAGAAAATATAAGAATTAAAGGAGGATGATATAGTCTTATAGGATTAATAATGTATCAAAAAATCATTCTTTAACTTCTATTCAAACCTGTTCTCAACTGAGGGTTGAATGATCAAATTGAATAGAGTAGGGTGTTGTGTGAAAATATTATTCCAAGAAAGTTATCTCCCACTCAAATTTTTTTTTTGGATAGTGAGATCTCATTAGATGAGATCAAACGTGTGATTTAATCTTTGAAATTTGATAAGGTCCCTGGTATTGATGATTCCTAGAAGAATTATATAAAGTAAACAAAGTTTGGATCTCTATTGAGTGCCTAGAAGTATATGAAGAAGTATTTATGGTGGGATCTCTAGGTTTATAAATAAATAAAGGGGTTATTAAAATCATTCCAAAGGAATATGATCACTACTTTGTATAAAAATAGAGACCAATTACTATGCTCAATGTTTCTTGTAAAATCCTAGTTATGATCTTGGCAAAAAGACTATCCCCACTATTACCCCTGGTGGTGTCAAAAACCCAAACTGGGTTTGTGAAAGGTAGATAGATATTAGATAATATAATTACAAGCTGGGAAGGTATATATTTGGATATATATTATTATCAAGATATTGGGATGATTTTTTTGGATTTTGAAAAAGCTTATGATAGAATCGAGTGGCCTTTTATTGAAAGAATGCTTAGGGCATTTGGTTGCCAGGAAAGGTTCTGTAAAATGATCTCAATTTTATTCAAAGATGCCTATACATTTATTGAGGTAAATGGGAAAATTACATAATCTCTCCCCTTAAATATATCCATTAGACAAAGTTTCCCTCTTTCTCCTTTCCTTTTTGGCATGGTGGCTGATGCATTACATTATCTATTAAGGACAAATGCTATAGGCCCTTAGTAAGAGGTATCCAACTTCCAAATCAAATAGAAATGATTGATGTACTATTTTTTGATGTAACATTGTTCAATAATATTTCTAAAGACAATTTGATACAAGTGAGATCCTGAATAAAAATATATATTATCTTGATTTGGATTCCAAAATTGCCAATCATAAGTCTTGTATGATAGGATGGAAGGAGAACTAGACAGAAAACCTTGTTGAATTTGGGTGGGATTGGAAGGGAACCAAAAAGTTGGTTAGATATTTTAGAATTCCATTTACTCTTATTAATTCTATCAAAGATATGTGGGAATGGGTATACATCAAAATTAACAAGAAACTTAGATAGTGGCAAGGTCATCTTCTTTCACTCCTTGGTAGAGTTTAGGTTTGTTAGAAAATTATTTCATCATATAATTTATAATATGATTCATGTTGTTTTTAAAAAAAAAATCATATTAACCTGATGAACAAAATTATTAGATAATTCTTATGGTCAGATGAAAATGGGAATAGGAAAAGACATGCAATTGCTTGGAAGTTTTATTGTAAACCAAGAGATATTGGTGTTCTTGGTCTAAAAGACCTAAGTATTCAAGGTATCACCTTAGCAGTTAGGTGGATCATGAAGGATTTCAAGGGGGATGAACCTTGGAAAGTGATGGTAAGAAATAAAATTATGAAAAGGTTTCCTAAAGGTAAAGTAGGTTGGAAAGGCTTGCACATTAATGACATTCTTTTTAGCCCTTATTTTTTAAAGAGTCCGTTCTCCTATTTTTGAAACCATTTAGAAGGATTGGGACCTTGTGAATCACCTTGTCACTGTTAATCATGTATTTAGTTAGATGGGATCTTATTGTCAAAGGTATAGATCTATATGTTGGAACCTTTTCTTCAATAACCATCTGTTGGCCCTTACGAGAGGATGTTCTACCTTGAAATGGTTCAAAAAAGGTCTGAGGGATTTTAAGGATCTCTTTGGTCCTAAAGGTTTTGCCTCCTAGGATGGCATTAAACATAGGTTTCATATTCCTACTAAACAATGTAGAACTTATTCCATGGTGAGAAAAGCACTCAGGGACATTAACTCAGTGAATAATCTTGCCAATGATAGTGAATTCTATGACAATATCAAGTGGATCAAAGGGTCTCCCATTCATGATTTTTCTAACAAAAATGATTTATATTAAACTATCCTCCTCTCATCTCCCTTACCTAAAACTTAATCATGTGTGGAGTGTTTATGACTCCTACTATAGTTGGGCCTTTAGATTTCAAGTCATTTGGGCTCCTCGTTTAGAACCAAAAAAATCTTGTTTTAGATGGTTGTTGCTTTTTAATAAGTTAGTTGTTGGTGAAGTGATTTCTAAATGTGGTGATTTAACCATTTTTTATCTTGTGTGTAGTGATGTGTAGTCAATTTAACATCATTTATTTACTTACCAATATGTTGATAAGATTTGGAAATGTTGTCTCTATATTTGGTCTAATTTTTGACTATAAAATTAATTGGTTTAATGTTGATTTTGGATATGTTTGTACTAAAAATAAAATACATCCATTTTCACAAATTTTGGTTGTTTTAATTACTGAGATTATTTGGTTTATATGGAATCAAAGGAACCAATATATTTTTCAAGGTAGAACAAGATTAATTATTGAATTCATAGTTTAAGTCAGTGGTAAGATTGTGGCTATGCAAATTTATCTATAGTTGAAGATTCCATAGAGTCAACTGGATTGGTTCTTATATACAAGCTTGTTAAAAGTGACTATAGAATATATTTTAGATACTAGTGGGTAGCCCAAACTGATAAATCACTTTGATTGGATCCTCTCCCATCCCACTACTATAGATATGACTATCTCAAAATATGACTGGTTGTGTATCTAAGAATCATACTTTGAATAGGCTAAACATCTCATCTATTCCTAAATGTATTCTTATAATTTAGATAAGAATGGTACCTAGTGTGAGGTGGATGCAATAGATTGTTTGGAACTCAACATATGCTCTAGCCCATCCAAATCTAACTCTAGAGATAGTTTGGAAATCAGGGAAGCAATGGATTTAGATACTATTTCATTAATGGTAGATAAAACTCTCTCTTAGCATACATCTATATAATGTCTAGGGCCTTATTTGATCTTGATTGAAGAACAAAAGTAGACATGGAAAATATTTCATAAGAATTTTCATGAATTGACTAATAAACTAGAAAAAATGATCAAATCAGGAGGTTTGTAAGAGTTAGTTGAGGTCATGGAGTTTGTTGAAGAAAATAGTTTTAGCCTTTTATTAGATAAATTGGATAGATAATTTTTATTAGAGGATGTGATTGAATATATTATAAAAAAAGGGAATTGAGGATACTTGGTAGCCAGGTCCTAGTTTTGAGAATGTGAATAGTAATGCTAAAAACACTAAGACTTTGGATGGTTAATTCACCTTGAAGGTGACATTGTCATACTTGTTGTTGTACTATTTTCTCATTTTTTTTTGATGGTTCCTCCCACATGAATATTTTTATATCGTAAAATTTGAAAACTTTGGTATTTATTTTTTTGCATATATTTTTCTAAATATATGGTAGAATCTCTATTATTCAACCCTAGGTGATTTAGTGTTTTGTTCATGATATTTCAATATAATTTTTTTATTGGTTAAATTAATATTTAGGATTGTATTTGATTATAGTTTTTATCATTTCAATTTTTTTAATCAATAATTGTTATCATCACCATGTCATTTAGTAGTAATTAAAGTTCTAGTTTTTTGACAAGTCTTATGTCATTATTTAGTCATCTTTTATTAGTTATTTGTCATGTCATCACTTTTGTTAATAGTTTAAAATAAATACTTAAAATGTAGATGAATCTAAATAAATCATGAATGATATTCATTATAATTAAATATCTAATTCAATGTATCTGATGCATTTTCAAGTGATCCCAATGTTTGCATGTCAAAATTGGGGTGGGGGGGGGGTAATATTGAGATAGTTGGTCCATGTAGTTCCTCTCCCCATGTTTACACTAAGAATGGGAATTTTAGGAAAATATATGTTAGTGATCACTTTTGTGTAAAAAGATAATGTGATAAATTTTTTTAATGTGTGCAAATTGAATAAAGTGAGTTGTAACTCACATAGAATATAGGATATGAAAAAGAGAGAATAAAGGAGAGACAAACGTGAGAATTTGTAGGAGATATATTTGTAAGGATAAATGTAAGGGATAATATATTAGTTTAGAATAATTATTTTAAAATAGATATATGCACTATATATGTAACATTTACATTTAAATAAATTTAGGTAATTATGATTGAGCCCTAAATTGTGTTGTGCACACCTGAGCTTTGGCTTTTTCACCATTAAATAATTTCTCCAAAATGGAGTAATTCATACATTATTTAACCTTTATAAAAAAATAATATGATTTTTAATAAATATTCTTGAGATATTTTAAGTGTTTGGTGCATTATCCTAGTTGTAATGAATGAAAGCATGCATAAAAAGGAAATAGACATATCAATAAGGAGAGATAACACAATACATACCATGGGGAAACTCAATATGGGAAAAATTTGGCAAGATTAAAGCCATGATTTTGTATGTATAATGTGTTATACAATTTAAAATCTATTTGCTTATTTGGATTACAAGGAAAAACCAAACTTATGGCTCCCAAACTCATAATAATCTCTATAATGTTTAGTGGAAAACTTGCCTCTCAAGAGATAAAAAATAATGAACTCAACTATCTCAATTATGTAGTCTTAAATTAATTTAAAAAAATGGAAAAAATGAGATGATGAGGGAAAAAATTAATACATTCCTCAAATTCATCCATTTGAATGCTAGGATTTAATGCTTTGCTACCTTTTGATCTTTCTCTGATCCTTCGCCCTCATATAATCTACCTTCCAAGACATGCATTTAACATTTATTGAGCCTTTGAATCCATAAATGAAGTTTAGACATTGAAAATTCTTTAATACACATAGATATGTAGGTCAACAACCTAGCTCCAATGGTCAATAGTCTAGCTCTAGAGATGAATAGTTACAACTCCTGAGATCACCTAAAAAACAAGTGCACCAACTTCAAATGACCATAAATTTTACACAAGACCTCAAAATGACATGCCATTTTTTAACTTATATAATTTTTAAATAGGAATATAAATGTATAACTGAGAAATATTTTTGACACCAAACATATGTTTTTTTACCTCATACAATAGAAATTAGTACTTTCTAGGTCTCAACATTTTTCTAGATTACTCATTTTTGATAGCTATCTATTCTACCAACTAAGAGGGATGATAAGTATGAAAAAAGTTATGATAAAATTCAATAAATTTAAATGATTTTGGGTCCCAAAAAGTCTTTAAAAATATGAATATTTACCTCCAATCTTCTCTTGTGAGAAAGTAACACATCATCCTCTTGGACAATACCTTTTCAGGTTCCAATCTGATCATCTTTTGGAAAATAAATTGGTTTAGTTTCTAATATAATAAACTATTTGAAATTACCTTATTCAAGTTCTAATTTATACCAACTAACCTCCTTGTACTCTTTTGTGTCTTATTCTTCTTTATGGCTATTCCTCTTAGCCCCTCTGGTAAAATAGTCATGCCTATAGGCTAGGGTGAAGTTCTCCATGGGGAAATGCTCATTAAACATCTTACTTTCCATTAAAAATTATTTAAACAAGTAAATAAAACATATTTCATCATATAGGTGGTATAAAATTAATTCATCACACTTAAAAGTTTCTTATATCCTGGGTCTTATAAATAAATACAATATATATGGATTGAAGACACACACATCTATTAAAAAAGTTGCCCATATATTGCAACTAAAAATTTGCATAAAAAATGCAATACACATTGATGAAAACATATTAAATGAAGAAAAATGGATGCCACCACATACATCCATCAAAACAAATAGTCTTATTATGTATTTATATTCACCATAGACATAGTTCTCACTATATGGTAATGACCTCTTGTCATGCCATTAATTTTCCCTCCATGAAAGTATCATATCAATATCAATTTGGATTATCCCCAAAGTATGCATACAAAATTGGCTATAGATATGAATAACTAGATGTGAAGATCCATATATTTGGATTTGAATATTTACAACTAAATCCGTAGTGTCTTAGCCTACTCCAAAAAATATTGCAATATATAGGTGGTATTACAACAATTAACCACACTTACAAGTTGCCCATATCTTGGGCCTTAAAAATAAATACAATATACATGGATTGAAAACACACACATTTATTTACAAAGTTGATCATATATTATAACTATAATTTTGCATTAAAAAATGCAATAAACATTGAAGGAAACATATTCAATGAAGAAAAATGGATGCCACCACATACATCCATCAAAACCAATAGTCTTATTACGTATTTATACTAACCATAGACATAGTTCTTACCATGTAATAATGACTTGTCATCACACCATTGATTCTACCTCCATGGAAGTATCATATCAATATCAATTTGGATCATACCCAAAGTATGCATATAAAATTGGCTACAGATATGAACAAATGGCTATGAAGATCTATATATCTAGCTTTGAAGATTTACAACCAACTCCATAGTGTCAGCCTACTCTAGAAAAGATTTCATCATAAAAAATTTATATCAACTACTGTAACATTGGATTTCAACCTATGATTTTATATTTATCTCAAAGTGGAGTGCATCTTCTACCCATATTGTCACATTCCTCAATAATGTTAGAAGTAAAACATGTAACCTTTCAAATCAACATGAACATGAGAATGTTAAAAATGATAAAACCTCTTTGATGTAATGGTATGTTCACACATATGATTCTTAAATTAATTTTATAGATGATCCATATTCAATCTTAATGAGTGAAATTCCTCCATATGATATTATACAAAATAGGTTAGCTTTCTTTTTTCAATAATGGAACACAACAAGCAATTTGGATGTGCTTACATATGCATGCAAAACAACATCTTAGTGATGAAAATAATTTATCTATGGAACCAAAATATTAAAACTACCCACTTATAATGGTGATGATGAATCCTTTATGGGATGATCCCTCTTGATGGATTATATATTCAATAGTTTTTATTTGAAAATCAAAATATGAGTTTTGAAACTATTATTCCAAGGACCAATCTCTTACCATTTTTACCTTTTGAAAATGGTGATGGGTGATCCTCAATGGGTTGATCATTATTGGATTATTCATTAGATATATGGGATTATTAAGTTTCTATATCTTCTATTAGAGATTATGGATACACTTATTCTTTGGCTACATCTTGAGTTTAATGTGCATAAACAACTTACCTCTTACTTATAGACACCTCTTCATTCTTGGATTGCTCCTTGAAATTATTTCAGTGAAGTTATTGATGAAACTCCCAACATTTTTCATGCCAATTAAAACTCATGTTATAATGAGTGTAATTATTCTTGCCCATTATCATGGACAAAACACCCTTCTTTCCCTTCTCCACATTCAAATTTTGAGATTGGTATTCATAATTTGCATCCTTCCTCTTGAAGCAATGGGATTCTTTTGGATGGATTTATTCTTCCAACACATGACCACACAATGGTTATTCATTCAAATAAAATAACATGGATATGTATACCCAAAATTATGTGTTATATGACCATTATTATTACATTTGAATAAAATAATGGAAGATTTATTCTTTCCATACCTTCTTGGGCTGCCCTTTGTGCAAGCAAGTTGAAGTGGTAATGTGTAATCTCATCTTTTAGGATGTTCACCTGTCTTTGTAGATGTTTTTCATTATTCATTAATACTATTACCATTATTTAAAATTTGTCCCTTTCCTAATTATAGCTTATATTCATTCACATGGTCATGAAGTGACAATGTGGTATTTCCTTCTTTGTGGAGCTGTTATCCTCTTCCTGAACATGTTTTATTGGATCTTTGATGTGGCTCAATGCTACATTCCTATTCATGAGATACATGCCAATTATTATTAGAATTAAAATCCTTATTATATTTTTAAAAATAAATTATGTGATTACTTTTCATGGGCTATTTTTATAGAGTTAGTGGCTTTGGCTCTTTTTTTTGAAGTTTTCCTTACTTTAGTTGTGTTGGATCATTCTCCAACTACTTTTTTTCCACTAAAATATCCCAAACCTATGTATTGATTCCTTTCCTCAAGAATTATGGGATTACTAATTCATTGGCCATTGATTCCAAGGCCTTTTCTATCATATCCCATCTTAAAAAAAATTATATCCAAAAACCTTAGTATACCTCTCAAATCTACCAAAGGAAGCATCTAAATCTTGTTGAAATAGAGAGAATATGGTGGAGTGATTAATTTTCATATCTATGTCATGTTTTATGCATCTTTAGTAGAGGATGGTCTCTTTGGCATGGTAGAATCTTATCTCTCCTTCACTTCTTCACCATATTGGAACTTTGTAAATGTGTATTCCCATGTTTATAACTCATGTTGTATGTCTTCAATGATGCCCATGAGAAATTCACCATGGCTGATCCTTATATCTTGTAGCTCTTGTTTCTCATCTTCCAAGTTTCACTACAAATTTCTCAATGAAAAGTGTTTCTCTTTAATTTATTGGTTTATTTATTCAATCTCTTGAAGCCTTTCCATATTCAAATCTTTGACCATGTTTTAAATTTACAACCAAGAAACTTGCACTTTATTTTCAAAAAATAAAAACAAAAGAATAGATAAAACAAAGTGGAAATGTGTTAAAAAACCCATTAAAGGAAAAAGGAAAAACCACTATGATACCAATATGATCTATAAACTAGGTGGATATTCCACTCTAATATTCACCAATACAAATTATTTCAAATAAGGTGTTACTCTCAAGTTATATGCCATAGAATAAAACCTAAAATTATGTTTAATATGTATTACATCTCTAATTAATATCATCTAAAATATACAAAATAATATACAATTCTTCACATCTAAGCTCTACCTGTTACATCTATTAAATACATTCCTCCACTCTAAACACGTTACTAGTCCATACATCACTACAATTAAAATTATTGAATATAAGTGTAATAATAGATGTGAATTTGTTTAACCTTTATGAAATAAGTACTATGCTAGTTAAGAATGAGTCTTGAGATCTATTAAGTGTTTTGTGTATTAACTTAGTTGCAAGGAATGAAAACATGCATACAAAGGGAAAAAAACATATATAAAAAATATATAACACAAGACATACCCTAGATAAACTTAATGTTATAAAAATCAAAAAAAAAATAAAAGCCATACTTCCTCATATCCAATATGACTTTTAGTTTCCATGATTTTTCCTTCTTGGGATTATAAGGAAAAACCAACCATATGGCTCCTAAACTTGTAATAATCTCTGCAACATTTAGTGGAAGACTTACCTCTCAATAAATAAAAACTAATGAATAATATATCCTAGATGTGAAGTATTAAAATAATTTACACACATGGAAATAATGACCTGAAGAAGGAAAAAATTAATACATTCCTCAAATTCATCTAGTTGAATGCTAGGATTTAATACTTTACTACTTTATAATCTTTCTCTAATCCTTCTTCCTCCTATAATATACCATACAAGACCTATATTTAACATTTCCTAAGCCTCTAAATCTACCAAATGGAGTTTAAACATAAAAATAACTTTAATACATGTGGCTCTAGAGGTAAATAGTCTATCTTCATAAATGAATAGTCACATCTCTTGAGATCGACTGGAAAACAAGTTTACCAACTTTAAAGGACCATAATTTTTACACACGACATTGAAACAACATGTAATTTGTTTTTAAATTGTTTATTTTTTTAAGAGAATTATAAATATGTAATTAAAAATTATTTTTTAAACCCAACATATGTTATTTTATCCCTAGAACAAAAAATTACTTTCCTCAACATTTTTCCAGATTACTCATATTTGATAGTTGTCTATTTTACTAACTTTTTTGGATGATAAAAATGATCAAGTTTATGATCAAAACACTGATATAGATACATATATATATATAAATTAATAATAATATAATATAATAATTAAATAAATGAAATAGTATAGGGATAGTAATACATACCTTAGAGTGGAGCTATTGACCCTTTAATGTCTTCCTTGGCTCAAATGGAGCTTTGCAAGAGAATGTTGTAGGTTGAAGATCTCAAATAGTTGGATGAATAATTAATATATGCTTAAATAGGAATTCAAAATGACTTATCCTATTGATCTTTAAATATACCATAAGATAAGACTCATCAAGATAAGGTTCTAAGACACTAACTCTCAAATTTACCTAGGGTATAAGTGTGAGCGAAATCAAAAAGAATAAATGGTATATGATATGATATGATAGAAATATGAACCATATATATAAAATTATAATAACCAAAAGAAACCCTAGAATATAAGGTGATGGTATCAACCTGAATAATATAATTGAAATAATTTAGTTAAGATAGAATGATATCAAACAGGTCGATACAATACAAATATCAGAAGATAAGATTAAAACTATATTGGGCTAGTTTTTATAGTGCATGGAGGGTGATGGAAAAAAATAGATGGTATATACCAAACTGATACCATAGGATATAGGTAAATTATAAAATATATAAAATAGGCATACATGTGTTGAGAAGTGTTGTCATTGATCTCAAGGTTGATGTCATTAATGTCAAGGTGCATCTGGTGAAGATGTATGGTGAGTGATATTTGAGGTATGACATTATGAGATTGATGTGATAAGGAAGACATATGACAATATTAATTTGAATTAAAGAGATAATTTGAAGGAACTAATGCCTTATGGTTACATGGAAGGAATAGGTCAAAGCATCAAGTACATTGGAAGTTTGAGTCTAGTCATGGCATGGTAGAAGTATGAGCTAGTAGCATGATGAGGTGAGTGATCTCATGAATGTGACAGATTATGAAATTTGTATGAGTATGTGTATGAGGTGTGTATGCAATCATAAGTGTTTAAAAATGATCCTATAGGGGTAAAACCTTTAGTTTAGGTCTACATCTAAACCTCTCTTAAATCTTGCTTGGCTTAATGAGGCATGAAGATCAATTTTCAAGGCAAGTTTGCATATATAAGAATGGAAAGAGGTATGTAGTGTATTTAAATGTTTATGAATGTTTTTTTATTGTTTCCATTGTTGATAAATGTATAGGTATCAGGTATTTGAGGTCAAGTGCTTAAGTAACCTAAGCCTAGTCATGGCATGAAGAGACCTTATGAGAAGGTATGAGTATGATGGATTGGTTAGATGAGTGAACACATGAATGAGTGGTTGTATGAGGTTTATTTATAATTTATGTGAGGTATTATATCACTCATAATAGTCTTAGGGTGATCCTACATGAGTAAGACCTTAAGACCAAGTATGTACCTAGACCACTCCTAAACACTACCTAGCCTAATGAGGTATTATGATCAGTTATCAAGGGATTTGGAAGATAATTGATAGTGTTTAAGAATTAAATATGTTTCTTTATTATTTTATTAAGGTGGATAGTGAATTTAAAGAGGTATTAAGGTCAGTTTTAAGGCCTAATGTGGTTTTTAGGTCAAGGTTTAGAAGAACAAAGAGAGAGAGAGTGTGGGATTATGAGGGTCATGATAAAATTTCAAGGTGTTTGAGATCATATAAGAATTTTAAGAGGTTAGGTATGTTTTCAAAAAAAATTTCATGTCATTTGAGATCATAATTTGAAGGATAAGGAATGAAAAATTGTTTGGAGGTCTCTCAAATGCTCAAAATGAAGGGTTCTCAACTTGAGAAGAATTTTCTTATGCTCATCAATTCATAAAACCTTTGAATGGGAAAATAATATATTAATGGTAGATGGGGAAGGGTACTTTCTCAAAATTATATGAATTATATTTTGGATTGAGGGGCTATGATTTATGAATAATCATTAAGAGTGAAAACAAGTTTAAACCCTCTTAGAACCCTGATAAGGACATGATGTTGAAGATGTTGATCAGAAGTGCCCAAAATGGATTGGTATGCTTAGGAAATCTATTGAATATTTTAGTGGAATATCCTATGTAGCTCTAGGGGGTATTTTTTAGAGAGATGAGAGAGAAAATGTTGAGTTATAGGCTTATTTCTAAAGAAGTTATTATAAAATTTAGAAGTTGCATTAAACATAGTAAGAAAATGGATGGAGGAAGAAGGTAAAGACTCATGTATCATGTCCATGAAGGTTTCTGGACAAGTTCTAGCCATCAAGTGTGATAAAATGGTCATCCAAGTTAGTTAGTTACTAACAAGCCTAATGGTGTAAATAGTGAAAAACTCAACAAACAGTGAGAAGATGAATATGAATGTGTTTTCATGATAGAATGTTGAAACCAAGTACATGGATATGTTTTTTAATAATGTTATGTATTATGAATGATTGGTAGAGAGATTTTAAGGTAGGTATAGTGGTGAAAATGATGAATCCAAAATGGCTTTTTTGGCTCAATGAGGTTTGTGTGTGGTGAGGTCAACAAATTGGTCTATAAGACCAATAATTGCCACTAGAACATATGATGCTTATAATTGAATATGGTATAGAGATGTTATAAGATAGTTCTATTAAATTGGAAGTTTTTGAAAGTTTCTATATAGGTATTGGAGGTCTAAGTCATCATGACTAGTGTTTAAGGTAAACTAGTAGTTCTAAGTGAACAAGTTGTAGTGATGTTTTTGAGGCTCTATACCCTAAGTTGAAGTGTCTAATGCATATGGTGATATTTTTGAGGTCATGAATTTAATTTATGAGTGATTTTTTATCATAATTTAGTGGCTTAATTTAGTTTGAACTTCACTATCGAAAGACATATTTTTGTTGTGTAAAGGCATAATAAGACTTAGTACTAATGAGGGGTTTGAATTAGTGATTTGTTGTAAAATGTATTATTGAGACTAGAGGACATTAGTCAGGGTATATTTTATTATTATATGATATTTTATTGTTGTGTGTGGAGTTTTAAAGTGTTCCAAAGAAGGCAAAGTGTAACATGTGTCTAAAAGAGCCTAATAGGTTTCCATGAGACCTAAAAGAAAAATGAGGCCTAATTGAGTCATGAAAAACCAAAAGGTACTAAAATATTCTTTTATTCATGTCCAAAAGATGTAATAATATTTATTCTATGGCTTATGGTCGACTAAGTGGTATATGAGCAAGGAATGGTATATATACAAGGCAGTTTTAGGCCTATTTAAGTAAGTAGAGTGTATGTAAATGAAATAACACATTATTGAGTAGAAGGAGGTATTGTAGACCATCATAAGAGTATATAGGATGTATGATCAAGATACGATAGTGTGTCTTCATATGAGTATCAAGGTCATATGACCTAATCAATTTTAAAGAGACCTAGTTGAGCGAAGATGCCTAGAAGGTAGTTTGAGAGGGATAAAAGTGTGAAGAGATAAAGATCATCATTTAGTTGAGAAACACAATGTTATGAAGGTGATAAATAGTATTAGGTTACTAATTTGGTGTTGATTCATCTAGGGTTTTGATGCCTCCTTGCAAGTGGGTGCTAGTTGGGGTTGGTGCTCCTTATGGAGTTAGTGTTTCACTAAACTTGGTTTTTTCACTATAGAATTGTAGTCCATTTGTATATGTTAGTGCGTTTTCTTCTCATTGAGGTTTTATTACATATACGATGTGTTATTATATTTCATGCTTATCTGGATAGTTGCTCATGCTTGTTAGATCTGTATGTTTATTTGAATGGTTTGTGATTGCTCAAGTGTAATTGAATAAAAGGATTTGAAGACTGATTCATCCCACCTCAATAATTTTTCTTCCAAAAATTGGTACTAAAACTAGACTTTTGAATTAACTAATAGACTCAAGGAGATCCTAAAAACAAGGATGTTTATTACCCAAGTTCAAGGAGGTTTCTATACTAATAAGGCTCTATTCTTTAATGGGACTAATTATTCATTTTATAGAATCAAAATGAGAACATATATAATGTCAATGGTACATGACATATGGTAGTTATATGTGTATGGATACACTCCACCTCCTACACCACCAATTGATACAATAGGTAAGAAGGAGAGTGAGAGTAATTACAAGGTAATGAATTCCATTCTATGTGACCTATTAGAGGTAGAGTTTGTGAAGGTGATGCACTGTGAGTCATCCAAGGTGATATGTTACAAGTTGAAGACTATCTATAAAGGAGATACCAAGGTGAATATGGATAAATTTTAGACCCATAGAAGGTAGTTTAAAATTCTGAGTATGAAGGAAGATGAGGGCAGTGTATCCTACCTGTTAAGGGTTGATGAAGTTGTCAATGTCATCAAAGGTCTTGGATAAAAAGTGAAAGAGTCTATAGTTATATAAAAGGTATTTAGATCCCTATCTTCCAAATTTGATTCAAAGGTGTCTATATTAGAATAAATTTAATATTTAGACACACCTCAAATAGATGGGCTTCATGGCATCTTGACTGCCTATGATATGAGAACAAATGAAGTAAGAACTCCCAAGAAATAAGTAACATTCAAATATGAGAATGAGTCAAAATCAAAGAAGGTCAAGGATGAGGTATGTTTAGATATTGATGATGATGAATCAATAGCCATGCTTATTAGGAAATTCAGGGTTTGATAAAGTAAGTATAAGAGTAAGTTGCCTTTCAAATGTTTCAATTGTAGTAATATTGGTCACTTTGCATCTAAGTTTCCTAACAAGGATAATATTGAGCATGATGAAAAACATGATGAACATCATGGTAATGATAAGAAGGTTTATAACCTTGAAAAAATCAAGAAAGATTTAAAGAATTATGAAGGCAAGAAAGGGTCATTAAATAAAAAGAGAAGTTTCTATACCAAAAAAGATAAAAGATCATATAATGTAAGTGACACAAGTACATCTAATAGTGATGATGACAATAATGAACACAACAATAATGAAACCTTATTCATGGATATAGAAATAAATAATGAGGGTCAATAAAAAGGGAAAGGCCTTATGAATGATGAATAATTAGATGAATAAGAGGCTAACGTGAAACTTGAGGTAGGATTGGTAAGTACTCTAGAGGAGTTGAAGTTCTAAAGAATGAAGAATCATAAACTAAGATTATTAGTTAAGGAATATGAAGAGCAGATTAGTTTTTTAAAAGACAAACTAAGTAACACATCCAAGGAGCATGATGAGATCATCAGTCAAGTTTAAACTTATATGTATATATTCATTGGTATATGAAAGGCCAACAAAGAAGAATGAACTAGGTATGAATTAAAAATGGAGTCCTTAAACTTAGAATTGGATCAAACAACTAGCAAGATGAAGACATGAGATGCTTGAAAAGAACACTAAGGATCTAGATGAATTTTTGAGTATTTATAAGTCTACCAATGATAAGGTAGGTTTTGGTTTCAAACTAGATCAAAAAGAGAGCAAGGAGAATACTAATGTGAACAAGAAGGTCAACCTTAAGAATAATATGAAGACAAATTTTGTTAGACAACCTAAAGTCATAAGGTATGCATATTTATTCAATGGTTACTATTTCTCATGTATTCAGTTTGGTTATAGATCAAGAGAGTGTAGAAGACCCTCTAATAATGATTACTCATGGAATCATGGAAGGAGTCATTGTTCACATCAGTCAAGATACACAAGTGATTTTTTTTTCTATAATTATCTTAATATTGGTCATATTTCAAGATTCTATCATCATAAATAATTAAGATAGAACAAGAAGATTCAAGATCCTAGAGTTCAAAGACAAACCAAGGTGTGGAAGACAAATATATTCAAGCTTAGTCTTGATCAATATACAAGCCAAAATGGACTATTTTCTATGGTAGAACATAGACTAGATATTGAAGAGTGTTCATTATCAGCTCAAATTGTTGACCACATAGATGATGAAGAGGTCAAACCAAAAAGACTAATAAAGCCTATAAGGATCCTAAATGATCATTAGTCTTGTGAGATCATGTATATCTAAGAATCTCTTGAATTTGTGTTGTACTAGTTCCCTATGGTAAGGGGTAACTCCATTAGGATTCATGGAGACACTCATCAGTCAATAAAAGCTTGGTAACTATCATGAAGACATGTTGAAGAATGTTGATAGAGATATAAGTGTTGTTGATATTTGATAGATGTTTGAAGGAAGGTGAGAATGGTCTGAGAGTCCTAATGACTCATGTGGTGAGCTCAAATTATGAAGACAAAGGGGGTCCCTAATTATTTACTTGATGTCAATAATATGGTGGCCTAGTGTGTGATCAAAGGTTTGAGTCATATTAGTCATGTCAAGGACAAGGTGAGTGGTCTTGTGATATAAGTTAATTTTAAGGAGGTATGCATAGAGTAAGAGGGATCATGTTCCTGTAATGCTTCATATTCTATGTGTTGAGTTTTTGTTTCAAGAAAGTGTGATTTAGATGTTGTAGGTGTGATCATGTTTATTTGAGAAAAGTGCCAGTTTTGAGAGAATGATTAGTTTCTAAGAGTGGTTGTCATCTAGTGTTAGTGAGATATAATTCATAATAAGCATGATGTATTGAGGTCCAATGATTAGATGATTGTTTGTGGAAGATCCTTTGTCATTAATGTTAAAGGGGGAGAAAGACCAAAATGGGAGAGATGAGATTAATCAAGTTGTAATGTGTTTTCCATAAATGACAAATGGGGAATTTTTTGAGAAGTTTTGTCATTGATGTCAAGGTTGATGTCATTAATTTTAAGGTGCATCTGGTGAAGATGCATGGTGAGTGATATTTGAGGTATGAGATTATAAACTTGATGTGATAAGGAATCCATGTGAAAAGATGAAGTTGAAGGAAAGAGATAATTTGAAGGAAGCTAATGCTTTATGGTTACATGGAAGGAATAGGTCAAGGCATTAAGTGCATTGGAAGTTTGAGACTAGTCATGGCATGGTAGAAGTATGAGCTGGTGACATGATGAGGTGAGTGATCTAAGGAATGTGAGAGATTCTGAAGGTTGTATAAGCATGTGTATGATGTGTGTATGCACTAATAAGTGTTTTAAAGTGAGCTTATAGGGGTAGAACCTTCAATTTAGGTTTGCATCTAGAGTTCTTTTAAACCTTGCCTAACCTAATGAGGCATGAGGATCAGTTTTCAAGGCAAGTTTGCATATGTAAGCACAGATAGAGGTATGTAGTCTATTGAACTGGTTATTAATGTTTTTTTTGTTTCCATTATTGAAAAATGCATAGGTGGCAGGTCTTTGAGGTCAAGTGCTTAAGTAGCCTAAGCCTAGTCATGGCATGAAGAGACCTTGTGAGAAGGTATGAGTATGATAGCTTTGTGAGATGAGTGCACACATGCATAAGTGGTTGTATGAGATTTATTGATCACACATGTGAGGAATTAGAGCATTTATAAGAGTCTTAGGGTGAGCGTATAAGAGTAAGACCTTTAGACTAATTCTACACCTAGACCACTTCTAGACCCTGCCTAGCCTAATGAGGTATCATGATCTATTATCAGGGCATTTGAAGGATGTATGGTAGTGCCTAAGCATGATATAGGTTGATTAATTATGTGAGTGAGGTGGAGAGTGCATGGAAAGAGGAATGAAGGTAAGTTTTAAGGCCTAATGTGGTTTGTAGGTCAAGGTCTAGAAGAGAAAAGGAAGAGTGTGACCTAATGAGGGACCATGACAAAATTTTAAGGTGTTTGAGCTCATGTAAGCATTATTAGAGGTGAGGTATGTTGTTTCAAGTTTTTTCATTAAATTTAAGGTCATAGTTTAAAGGATAAGGCATGAAAATTTGTTTGGAGGTCTCTCATTGCTCAAAATGAAGGGTTATCAATTGGAGAAAGATTTTATTGTGCTCATCATTTTGTCAAAACTTTACATGGGAAACTAAGATATTCATTGTAGATGGGGAAGGTTCCTATTGGAGATTATAGGTTATACCCTAGCTGAGCAAAGGATTATTTAAGTCCTCTACATAAACTTAGTCCAACATGGGAATGACCTTAGGCTATGGGTTACCTAATATTGGGTCAGACATTTAGGGTTTTTAACAAGGCTAGCTCTTTTAATGCATCACTCAGCTCATCTACACTAAAACCTACTAATTTATGGGGTTAAAAGGGAGAGAGAGAGAGATAAATAAAAGGTAAATATAAGCTAAATTTGGTGATGTAACTAAATTACTATTCATCCACTCTTACTTTAGCTTCTAAAAACACTAATGAGATAAGCAAAAGACTGAATCTATGACTCTAAATTTTGTTATACATCAATATTTCATGTAGAGGTTCACAAAGTGATCAAAACCTAAGGGAGGTGATGGAAAGGCTTGATTCAAAGCACTAACTAGTCAATGTATCCACATGATAGATTTAATCAAATGACATTAAACACTAAACAGACATACATAACAAGATGAACTAGTAGCTAGGTGAGATAAGGACTTGACAAGGGAGAAAGATCTACCACATATGCAAATAAACTAACATATACACACTAGATAAGCATAATGAAATATATAAATAGTCATCTATTTATCTCAAGAGGCTACAAAGCTCAATCCTGGGAGAGTCTAGTCATGCCCCAGGGAGGGATCCATTTTAAGGCTTAGAAGCCTATATATATATAATAAAGGGATGAGAGAGATAAGGAACATGTGTGGGAGAGTGGAGAAGGGGGTCCCACCAAATAATATCATGTAGCTTCCTTGAGCTCTTTTGTATTAATGATTTTACTATAAGGATAAAATCCTCATATTTATGAACTTGAAAGAGCCATATCTATATCTGTTGTAGGTAGTTGCAGTTTTCTAATAAATTATGAATGATTTGACTATCATATCTATAGCTTGGTGTGATTTTTAATATAAATACTAAACATGGATCTATTATAGATTTAAAACCAATTCATTTATTGGTTTTCAAATAGTCAATACATCCACTTAGACATATCTATATTTTTTATAATAGATAGTATCTCACCCTGATCTATATTAGGATTTAAAAGACCTATTCTATCCTTGTGTATCATGGAAACCAATAACTTGTTGTATACGTGGCTGTCCTTTGAATAATGGTGAACATAGTCATGAATAAAGACTACAACCTTAGAAAACTAGGTCTATAGGTTCAAAAAAAATCATGAACCAAGATCTTGAGTGAGATTTGATGATGGAATTGGGCTCAAAATATTAATTTGGATCCACCTAGATCATATTCAATCTTAATTCCATGTTTCTTATTTCCTTAGTCAAAAATTGCTTCCTTTACCTCCATTAGAAGTCTCCTAGGATGGCCTTCACTCATTAGCTGCTGACTATCTGACTCAAGATGATTGAAATTTTAACTCATCTCACACCATTGATCTTAATTTTCATGATTAAATGTAGTTCATCAATCTTCCTAGACCCATTGACACCATCCTTTCTCTCACTCTGTTAGATCTTGAAGTACAATGGGATGTTGATAATTGATTTTTAGATTATTTGAATCCAAATAGATATCTATAGTGGCTTAAATTTGACATCTTCACAACTATCATTTGATTTCAACATGACTATCATTAACATCCACATGACTATTAATATTTGAACCCTAATGGATAATTACTAAGATTTATTTTAACATCCATGTGACTGTCAATGACATCTTCACAACTGTCACATTACGTGTTCAACTTTAAAGGCTTGCATCTTGAGATAGAAAAATCATGAAGGCACTAAATTTTTAGGAGATGTTCATGGCATCCATAATATTTATTTTATGTGATCCTTCAACCATGATATACTCTCTAGGAAAACTTATAAAATACATAAGTAAATTAACCAGTCTATTTTTACATGACATCCTGATGACAGTCTATTTCATTTAGACTTGTGCTATGAGATTTTTATTTATCTTTGAAAGCTATAATGATTTTATGCGGCCCATGTGAAATTGTTCCTTGATCCTACCTACATTGATCACCATGAGAACCTACTTCTCAAAAAAATTCACAAACTACACTTTAAGTTTACTTAAAGTGTTTCAAAATATTTGTAGGCTACATGTGATCTTTGGACCACTCATTCCATCCAAAACTTTATTCAGCTCATCCATTTAAAATAGGAAATTTTCTCATCTATTCAATCCAAGAAATTTTTTGGTATGCGGGCTAAAATTGGCCATCATTTTTGGTGACTCATAGGGAAGCATGCCTAACATAATTGAGAACCCAAACACTTACATGAATTTTAGACTTATAAACAATGACATAATTGAACCTTGACCACTATCAAAATATTGAAAAAGACAACACCTAGTAAATCAAGAAAGGAAAAAACAAAAATAGGAAAACTAACCTAAACAAAGGAAGAGAAAATAATCTAATGTTCTAAGACAACACTTGGATGAAAACAACAAGATATACTCTAATATGTATAACTAAAACCCACATATGATTTCCTCTTGGATCAAAGGAAAGCTAGATGGTCCATCTTAGAGCTTCAAAACATGTTTGCCATATCTTGATGGTATCTTCTTGTAGACTAGATAAATTGGATGTTCATGACCTCTTTATGAGGTAGATGGTCCTTCATATTCCATTTTGAGTTATATGGATTGAATATGTGGATCTAAAACCCAATGATCCTACTCCCAAATTCTTCCATTTTATAAGAATGTTGCCAATTCTTCTTCATTCATTAGCTACCAATGATCTAATGTATCTCCCATTGTGCCTTCATTATGCTCCTCATGAACATGTGAATTATGAAGGTTTTCATGATTGACCTATTGTATCTCTTTATTCATGATGGATGATAACACCTATTCATATGATTTTTGTTCATGAGCAATGATTTAAGGTGTTATATTAACAAACACTTATTTATTCTTCTCATCTTTATGCACTTGCTCTCCTTGTGAGCTAATTTTAGTAGCTACTTGGTATTTAATCTCTTTAATAGGAAGTGTAATACCTTTAATGTCTTGATAATATTTGAATATATCCATATACTTCTTCCATAAATCCTTATCATTACATTGATGCTTATCTTCCTTGGCTAGGTTGTACTCATCAATGATCAATTTTACAAGTTCTTGAGAAGTATTTTGATGTGAGACAAATGGTATGTGATCAAGAGACTATTGAAAAACAACCTTCTATGGCACATCTAAAGCTTATTCTTCATGCATCTCCCCTTTTACTTACACTTGTCCCTAAAACTCATGCTCTTTGACACTATGAAATAATGAATCATGCTTGTTCTTACAAAGTGGTGTTCCATTAATGATTTATTCTTCTTGATCACCAAAGTCATTATTAATTTCTATCTCTTTAGCTACATCTACTTCATTTTCCTCACAAAGGAGAGGCTCTTTCTCTAAGATAGGCATGTTAGATCCCTAAAAGTACTTAATAAGAAGATAAAGGTCTATATAAGTAACCATAAATACCTTATTTTTCTCATGGATCTACCCTTCTTGGATCACATTCACCTCCTCTTCTTGTTTCATTACTTCTTGGATGTATTTACATGAAGGAAAGGACTCGGGTTCCTGAGGAGAGGGAAGTGAAGGCTGAATGGTCTCTTATTTGAATTTAATAATCACCACTTCCTCCTTTTGCATACCACTTTGGATGGATTTACAAGAAGGAAAGGGATTAGATTCTTAAGGAGGAAGGGTTGGGGATTGATTAGATTTAGGTTTAATTTAATACATTAGTTGAATTCAAAATGGAAATTTGGGCTCATGGTTCCATTGATTAGTGTTCAATATGGTTTCAAGAATGAGAGGAGGTATGTGTAGTTGAGGAAATGTTGCCTTTGTATCTAATAATGTTTGTATAAAAGTTTATCTATATCTTAAATTTGAATAGTAAGGGAGGATTCAAAATTAGACCATGATTTTTCATGATGGTTGGCTCTTTCAACACAACCTTGCCTTTCCTCTTAGACTCTCCCTTAGACATATTTCCATGAGGGGAAGGTTGAGAGAAGTTAGGGATAACTATGATGACTTTGAAAATCATTTAGTGAGGGCTTATAAGTAATGGTGGGAAGCTTAGTATGAGGTTGACATGGAGTAAATGAGGGAAGACAAGATGGGTGATGAAGTGTTTGGGGTTATTCATGGGCTGCCAACTTCTCCTCAATCTTGAAGATGAGTCCATCTATGTCAAGAATGCCACTACAATTTTTAGAATAACCTATCCTAATGAGAGATATCCACTCCTCCTTTACATGTTTCATTAAAGTCTTAACATCTCTAATGACATGTTTTATAATTTCCTACCCATACCCTTTCAACATATCAATATTTATCATATTCTTCTCCTAGTCTAATAGATCTTTTTAAGGATATTTATAGAATGGATTGGGGTATGAGTAGGTTGTTCAAGAGTGTCACATATCTACCATGACTAATCAAGAGGTTAAAAAAGATATAGAGGGGTGGATGAGACTTATATAAGGCTTAATTATCTTGGTAATGTTGATGGTTAAAATTGTGCTTGTTTCTAACACCAACAATGGGAAGTTTCAAGATGTGGGACTTGTGACTTGAAACAACCTACAAATTTTTAAGAAGCTGGTCTCTTCTTTATATCAAGTGTATACTGGGAAAAGGGATAGGAATTTTAACAGAAACACAAATGCAAAGAAATAAAATCTAACTATGGTGATGTGCCTAAATGTAATTCGACCCTTAATCTGAGCACAGTGGAACTATTTGTAAAATTCAATTACATTTAAGAGAAACAAAGGCATGATCAATGTAAAAGATGAAAACAATAGAAACAGAGGCTCATAGCTTAGACTACTTTTGCAGTGATACAAAAAATATCAACAAAGGCACAAGATTCATTCTTATTATTTGAATTCTCTAGTCACATAAGAGGCACATAAACACGCATAGTTACATAAACTTTCCAACTCAAGAAAATAGAACAAAGGTAAATGACATTCCTAATCATAGCTCTAGAAAGTCTAAAACTCTTGACAACACAGCTTAGACTACTTTTGCAATGACACAAAAAAAATCAACAAAGGAACAAGATTCAATCTTATAATTAATTCTCTAGTCACATAAGAGGCACAAAAACATGCACAGTTACATAAACTTTCCAATTTAAGAAAATGGAACAAAGGCAAATGATATTCCTAATCACAGCTCTAGAAAGTCTAAACTCTTGACAATAATTCTCTCAAAAAATTCTCTCTAGTATCTGATGATGATCTTTCTATTGATATCTGCACCCTTATTTATAGCCTTGGATTCACTCCAAATTTTTGTATGTTCCCAATCTAATGGTCCAACTGAAATCTAGCCAAACTAGAAGTGTATAACAGAAGAAATTTCTTAGATTCTGAAATGCTCTATCTTCTAGCAGTTCATTGGCTGAAACAGATCGCAAGATGCTACCTTCTTTTAAATGGAAGAGGACACTTAGCCAATTACTTGAAAACCTTCTTATTACTTAGTAGACACTGGAGAATGACACTTGGCATGTTTCACAACACTTACTGAAGACACGTGACACTTTCTGCTTTACTTATACTCTTACTATATCTTTGCTCAAGAAAGTTTCACCTTTGACACCTGTTGCAATACACTTATTAGACACTTTAATAACTTAATAATAATAAGACCCATAACATTTATTGCCTAAGAAAATTCTAAAAAGGGGCATAGGGATAGGTGCCAATCTCTACTTTCTTCAACAAAGGACATGTGGTAATCTCTGATTTACTTAACTAGGGATATGTGGCAATCTCCAATGCTTTTAGATACCTTTTAAGAAACCTAGGGAAGGTGACACGTGCTGGTATCCACTTTAATCTATTTATATTATAGAAATAATTGGGCCTCATTTCATATTTACACAAACAAAAACACTTGGCAGCTTTCGCTTACTTTAGAAATAATACCTGAGACCCACCACATTTTTTGCTATATCGGTGAAGCAAAATGAAGATAATTTAGATCTCGAAACATGGTGGCTTCCGCTCTCTTCAGTTGGGATACATGGTGTCTTCCATCACTTTTAGAAAAGCAAATTGAATCCTTCCACAATTGCCACTTGGTGCTTTCCACCTGATCCTGATACTTAGCTTGTTGAAATCTTCCACTGAAAAGAGATTTGAAACTTGGATGTCGATATGAAAACACAAATTTCGACACTTTTCATGTTTCACTGAGTTGCTATGAGATACATGGCATGTTCTGTAGTCTTATTAAAATTATGAAAAGTGCCTCGAAATATGACACTTGGTAGCTTCTGCTTGACTTCAACACTTAAACAAAAATGAATTAAAAGGAAATCAAGCCCATGCTCTATTTCAAAACTCTACCGTCATGAACCAAAGTATGCGGGAACAAAATTTTGTAGTGCGCAACTGAAAATCAAAATGAAACATAGAGTATTTTTTACTCTACAGTTATTGGTGACCCTAAGGACTTTTGAGCCTATTCAAAAAGAAACCACAACTCTTGCTAAATCAAAATTTCAAAATCATAGCTTCAGTAATGTTGTTTGGTAGGTAGACCACTCATTGTCAAATAAATCCTACTTATTCTCCAATTCATTGAATGCTAAATCAAGGTTAATAATATCTTTGTGTGAAATTTTTTGCAAAATCTAAACTCTAGCCTTTAATTTGAATTTGAGCTGGGAAATAAGAACTAAGATAGATTCTACTTCAAGGACTGATGAATCATCCCTTAGATCTTGGAAAAATTTCTGATCATTCTATTTAGACAACATCAAAGGTTTAATTTCATCCACCATTAGCACCATGTTGTCATTAGGAAATAGAGAAGGAAGACCCAATTGCACTAGATCTTCAATACGCTATTTCATTTCACTGATTCCTTCTTTCATGACATCTAAGAGCTCTCTACAATTGATGGCTATGGAATTACAACTAAAAACCTCATTTACTCACTTAGCAGTGACCATTCTATTCTCAATTCCTGCTGCTAACAAAATTGCATCTATTGCATCATAAAGATTTTGCAGCAACATTTTAAAGTCCATTACTCTTCCAAAAATTGTAGCCAAATTATTTGTAACTAGATTCTCCACCTTTTCATAGAATTTATATGCATTTAATAGGAAGGTGAGAGGAGTGAGATGAATAATATCCAAGGAGATTCTTTTCCACATGGATTCATAGAGCTCCTTCACTAGACTTAACACTCTGACATTCCTTGGCCTATTGGCCAGCTCCAGTGTCAATTATGCTGCTCTTTGTTGCTCAGCTTGAAATTGGGCTTGTATAACCATGGTATTATTCTATTCACTTAGTAGCTTTTGTTGCAATTAGGTAACTTGTAGTAGGTGTTCCTCATATTTTTTTTGCAATGCTATTTTTTCCCACCTTAGGGTCATCACTGCATCCTTTACCTACATTGGCCTTACCTTTAAGGAATCATTTTGGGCTTAGACTACCCAGTGAGTCTAAAGGGAAATAGTATCTTGCAACTATTTATTCAGATTCTCTATCTCATTGTCTTTTTTATTGATCTCTATGGTCAAATTGTTACAGTTTGCCTTTTCCTTGGCTAAATCGGCCTCCATCTTCTACAACCTCCTTGATGTCTTCAAGTAGTCTTCAAAAACTATAGAAGTGGATTCAATTAGTAGCTCAATTTTGTCTTATGGCCTAAAGAGGGACATTTCGATGGCCACTACATTCACCGTGTAGTCCTATAGCTACATCTACTCACTTGGCTTGATTACATTTGGTGACAAATGAGTCACCATCAATTACTGCTGAATGGGGTCAAATTGTGACTATGGATGGGGCATAGCCAAAGCTTTATTTTCCTTGATCTTATTTTTCTCTCTTCGGGCTTCCCTTGCCTTCCTAGCAACATCTGCTTAAGTCTAGAAGGTAGAAGGAGAGGTAATGTGCCTACTCACAAAAGGATGTCCCTATGGCAAACCATATTTTATAGCCAATTGTTGGCTATGGGAAATTTGAGGGGAAAGTTTCTTGGGAATAGACGGGGAAAAGTGAGGTAACATTAAAGCTTGAGGTGGTATAGATGGGGCAAAGTGAGACATGGGAATGACAGAGGTGGTAGGGGATGTCATCTGGCTAGATGGAATCATCATGCCAATAGGAGAAGAAAGAGATTGAGAAGGAGAAGGAGGAATAATACTCACCTGAGGAGAAATTACAATACTCTATAATTGGTATTGTGGGGGGTCTACCTCTTCTTCTGAATCAAACTGAAACTGCACCCTCTTTCACTTCTTGGGTGTCTCTTCTTCTGAATGTGTTTCTTTTCCTACCATTAGTGATGCCCTTGGATAAATTTGAATATCCATAATCGATGCTGATGGGGAAGCTATTGGTGGTGAAGGTACCACACTATTTTTCTTCTCCATGACACTAAGAGATTGAGGCCAAACTGATATAGTTACTACAGCTATAATTTGCCCTGAGGCCTGTGACTCTTGGCTGGACCCTACTTTGGCTTCTGGCTCTACACCCAGCATTGGAAAATTACTTGTCTCTGGGCTAGATACAAGGGAGAGATGGAACTCATCCCAGAGTTCTTCACATCTCTCATCTGAGTCCAAATTCTTGAAAGAATGGGTTGTTTGACAAATTTCTTGCCTATATTTTCAATAGGCTTCTATTTTTTCAACATCCCAATCTTTATTCTTTAATGTCCTTCTTAAGCCAAAAGTCATTCTGACTTTAGGATCATAATACCTCTACTTAACACAGAATGTTTCCCAGGGTCTATTTTATGGAAGGGGCAAGTCTATTAATTCAACATAAAATCTAGGAGCATCTTCTCTAGGATTTTTACTATTTTCCCAAAAAGGGAAACCTTCATGTGCAATTTTGGTTACAACCCTATTAGTCCTTATCCAAGAAGCTATGAAACCATTTGGGTCATAAACCCATTTGTCTTCTATTAGAAGGAAACCTAGAAAGTCTAGCTTTTTGAGCAACACAACTTCAGCATCTCTGGTTTCGAAAACCATGTTGGTTGTCATCCATGGGAGGTCATGCATTTTTCTTTTCCTCTTCCCAGAGCCATATTCATTGTCAACGATAGATACCTACCTAGTGACCTCTAAGAATGCTATCCTAAGAGTCAAAATCTTAGGTAGCAACATTCGTTCCCCACAAAAACCATGGACTCTTATAATTGTATGGTGAGATCCAAAATAGAAATCACAAGGAATTGGGCAATTGGCTAGAAGGTTTGAAACACTCAGGAATAATCTATTCATGACTAGTTCAGGGTTGAGGTGACAAAAATTAGGAGTAACAAACAGTTCCCAAAATTCATATGGGTCACTTGTTTTTGATAAAATATGTGTCCATGCAGACATAGGGGTGGTCCTTTGGAGATCAAAACTTGGGTCATACATATCAAGATGCATATATTGGGAAAAGAGGTTAGAGTTTTGATACAACATGAGGTGAAAAAAATAAGAAGAATACCTAAAAACCCCTTTAGATTTGAACTGGGCAAGTTGTTCCACCATTGAGAAAGCAATTTGTTCAAAAAAGTCAAGACTATACTCCTAATTCTTGTCAACGATCTTCAGCCTGAAGAGGATAGCCATTTGTTCTCCATAAACTACCATATCATATTTCATTCTAAAGATGAAAGCCATCATAGATAGTGCGTTTTGACTAGCTTGTGTGAACTAGGCTCTTGCTACAGGTAGTGTAGGCACAGTAGTGTCATCATTGCCCATTTGTAATTCATATCTTAAGAACCTCAACTGAGTATTGATGTTTGCCCATGTTCTTTACATTTTAGCAATAGTAGGAAATGTAGATATCTTATTGTGATATAGGGATAACATGTCCCTAATAGTCTGTGGTGTGATTTACACCGTGAATGGATCTTTTTGAATGGTGCATGAGGGTGCATGGAATAACTCTGCACATAATTTGACCAAGTCAGGGCATGGATGTACAATTGGGACAATGAATTGTGCCAGTTGTGAATTCCATATCCTCATGGAAAATGTCTCATATTTCCCTACTCTGGCCCTCTGTAGACACCTTTGATGTGCCCCTTATCTAAGAGTCTTTCTACTTGCTCTTTGAAGGATTGGGTCCATGACTCCATCTGCATAATCTTTTTTCTTTGTTGGGTCACTTGCTTGACCAAATTTAGGGATTTTGGTCTGTGGATAAGTCTTCAATGGTTGCAAAGGAGCTGAATCATATGACTTACTTGCAAGAAACTTATCAAGGGATTCATACATCCCAGCTCCTTGTTGTGAAGACTGTGCTCCCTCCATCTCTATATCTTTTCTATGATAACTAGTATGAACTTTCCTAAAATAGAAACACTTTCACTGAAGTAAGTTTACTAGGAATTGAAAATGCAAATAACATGATATTTTCTCGTAGATGCAAGAATGTTTGAGAACTTGTAAGCTTTAACTCTTACTAAGAGGTATTTATTGACATATCAAGTCTCAAAATGGCATTAAACTTAGATAACCATTAGCAAATCTTACTAAATCTTTATGGGACAATGAGGCAAACATGTTATCCAAGTGGCAGTGCAAGGTACCTTGGGGATTTCTAAATATTTGGGAGACATTCAATGCATTGAGAAATTTTGAAGATTTTGAAAAACTCTCTGAGCTGCTGACTACATGTTCAAAGAACACTTATTTAAAAGAAAAGTGGGAAAACAAAAATGGGAAAACAAAGCAATACGGAAAGGGGAAACTATCTAACTATAATACATAGTATCTTTATCTCCCTCCTGGATCAAAAGAAGAATTTCTAAAGTCTCCTTCATGACAAGCCAACTTATATTGTTGGACAAGTGGTTGAATTGGATATAGCTCTGGTGACTTCTTCTTTGTGTATGCCACATTGATTTGCCTACATTCGAGTGAGTCAAAGTCGAACATGCTTCCAACATATATAAAATCTTCTTGTCCTTGGAAGCTTATCAAATGTCGGTTCTTGATACTAGCATGTCCTATCAAGAAATTAATGACTATTTGCTTATCAACAAAAGCCATTTGATATTTATCATTTATTGACTAATCTCCTTCTGCCTCAAACTCAAGTTCTATTGCATGATCATCCTCTTTAATGACTTCAAAATTATCAACTTATTGAAAAGATAATTTTGAAAGTTTGAAATGATTTTGCATATGTAATTGAGTCTGAATGCTATCTTGTTCATCTACAACCAGCTCATAGCTTCCTTGAAAAATAGTATAACCTGGCCCAATGATTTTAAACAAATCATTCAAATCATGATCAAGGAAATGTCCATGCTCCTCCATATCATCTTGCAAAGTAAGAATAAAGTTAGAAATTATTTCTTCTTCATCAGAGATTAAGGCATACACTTGTGACTTCTCACTCAGAATGTTGAATTCATGTTGAGAGACCCGAGGATTGATAGAAAAGGTATCTTTTAACTTTTCTTTCCTTAAAACATTTGGAATTTTGTGATCTTCCTCAAATATGACACAAGTACCTAGACCAATGGAGTCATAATTTTAATATGGGTCACTTTGCATCATAGTTAATAAATGATCATTTTCCTCATCTTGATCATGTTCAGTCAATTCTGCTAACTCCTCAACAAAAACCCTTTCTTCTTTATTCATCATAGCATCAGCTACCTCTAACTTTGCAATTGGTTCATTGGTGATGTGATCTTTATATAATGGCTTAGATAATATCTTCATCTTTGAACCATATTTGGTTCTTAGGATGAGGTGAGACCAATCAAGGGACATATATCCTCCTATCTTGGCTATAAAGTCTCTTGATAAACGTAAACCAAATACAAGAGGTATATCTATGACTACTACATCTTGATTTACAATTATATTTGGACATGTATATAATTATAATGGGAGTTGTTTAATTCTCCCTATTATTTGTACTGCTTTGCCATCTAGCTGCATGACCCCTTTAGTGAGTGGCTCATATTTTATCTTTAAAGCATCAGCTATCTGCTTAGGCATAATTGTAGTACTAGCCCCTAAATCAATCATTGCATTATGCAGCAATTTCTTACCCACTATCAAAGTTAAATAGAAGGGATCCGGTTTGGATTTGCTTACCTCTACTGCATTATTCACTAGGGCTGTTGTCTATAAATGAACTATGTCTTTGAGCTTTTCTTTTCTTTGGGCACTTCTTGGCCTTGTAGAGATTCTTATAGTAGTGTCTTCTATTCAGGAATAGCCAATACATCCCATATTGATACTTGTGCTAGAGTCTTCTTTAATTGATCCACCACATTTATTGGTCCTAGAGTCTGAGTTCTTTGAGAATAAGGATATCTTGTTTTTTCTTTAATTTGTGTAGGAATCACTTGATTCTGCACCAATTGAGGCACTTCTTGTCTGACGGCTATGTTTCTTTGTCCTTGAAATGGAGGATTCTCCATGACTTGACTATTTACAACTTCACGTTGTTCCACCATCCTTCTCTTTGATCTAGTATAATAATCAGATTGCACTACTAGTTTCTTGGAAGTGGAAGCTTTGTTCAAGAAAACTAATTCTTCATCTTCAACCCATGAGAACAAAGCATGTTATGGGGCTATTTCTTCCTCTTTTTGCAAAGACATCCCTTGCATCTAAGCCATTAAGATTGAATTTTGCATACTAGAAGACTGGTAGGCTTGATTGTCACTGGAACTTACAAACTGACCATCCATTTTTCTTTGCTCTACCACCTTTTTTTGTAGATTACCCATGGTAAAATCTCTAGGTGTATGAGCATTATTGCAAGGGAAACACTAGGCATTAGTTTTATCCACATAATTATTTTGCCCTGGAACAATCTCCCTATTTGAATTGGGAGGAATAGTTTGTGAGGGTGTAGGGACTACAACTAATTGGTTTGCTGGCTGAGGGTTACTTTGTCTTGGAGGACCCTGGTATTGGTTTGGTTGAGATGAAAATCTATTTCCTTGATAACCCTGGTATTGGGGTTTAGGGAAAGAATTCTGTTGTCTCTTTATATTAATTAATTCATTAGAAAATGTCCTCAAGATATTCTTGATATCATCTAGCTCAGATGACTGAGTAGGGACAATTTATTTAGTAGGTGGTTGAGGATATGTGTACATAGACATAGGTGGGGCTATAGATTTAGGGGCTTTTTGAGGTAATGGTAAGGAATTTTCTAGGAACATGGGCATGGGAGGCCTTGGGGGTAACTTTCTATCATCTATTAAATTATTCTCAGCTTTGACCGCATAGTCATAAGCCTCTGGCAAAGTGTGTCCTCCAAGTGATTGAATCATAACAGATATGTTTGAATTTAAAGCCTTAAGATAAAACACTATAGCCATACTTGGTAGTGGTTTAGCTATAGCTGGGATTCTTTCCCAAGTCTTTTGAAATCTAGAATTAAAGTCAGTCATTGCTTTTTGTGGTGCCCTTTAGATGGTAATCAATTGCTGTAACAAAGAAGACTTATCACCCTTCTCTTCAAATATTTCAAAGAAAAGATCTCTGAGCTGATCCCATGTAGATATGGTATTTGGGGTCAAAGACCAATACCATTCTAGAGCCTTCCCTTTAAAAGAAGCTGCTAATAGTCTTATGGCCACATTTTACTGTGTGACAACATGTATAGCACAAACATCTAATACATCCTAAAGATGTCCTTTAGGTGTTTTGAAGTCTTGCCCACTAAATTTAGGCAGAGCTTTTAGAGCATTCAATAGGATAAGGTCCTAAGTGGCTGGTGGTATTGGGAGAATCAATGGACTACCAGTGTTCCAACTTGAATAATTTCTTGGGGGTATAGGGGCTCCCATATTTGCACTTGGTATTGGTATAAACTGGTTGACTCTTCTTCTTGAAATAGTTACCAAAGGTGGCAAAATAATACCTAGATTTATAGCAGATTATGATCTGGTATTGTTCCATAACTCTGACTCCTTGTAGCTCTCTGGTTCATATGATGTTGAAAGAAACTTCAAGATTGGTCCCATTGGGCGTGCCAAAAACTATTGATGGTTAAAATTGCACTTGTTTCTACCACCAAAAATGGGAAGTTTCAAGATGTGGGACTTGCGACTTGAAACAACCTCCAAATTTTTAAGAAGTTGGTCTCTTCTTTATATCAATTGTATACTGGGAAAAGGGATAGGAATTTTAACAGAAACACAAATACAAAGAAAGAAAATCTAACTATGGCAATGCGCCTGAATGTAATTCAACCCTTAATATGAGCATAGTGTAACTATTTGTAAAATTTAATTACATTTAAGAGCAATAAAGGCATGATCAATGTAAAATATGAAAACAATAGAAATAGAGGCTCACAGCTTAGACTGCTTTTGCAGTGATACAAAAAATATCAACAAAGGCATAGGATTCAATCTTCTTATTTGAATTCTCTAGTCACATAAGAGGCATAGAAACATGCACAGTTACATAAAATTTCCAACTCAAGAAAATAGAACAAAGGCAAATGACATTCCTAATCATAGCTCTAGAAAGTCTAAAACTCTTGACAACATAGCTTAGACTACTTTTACAATGACAGAAAATATCAACAAAGGCACATGATTCAATCTTGTCATTAATTCTCCAGTCACATAAGAGGCATAGAAACATGCACAGGTTACATAAACTTTCCAATTTAAGAAAATGGAACAAAGGCAAATGATATTCCTAATCACAGCTCTAGAAAGTCTAAACTCTTGACAATAATTCTCTCAAAAAATTCTCTTTGGTATCTGATGATGATCCTTCTGGTGATCTCTGCACCCTTATTTATAGCCTTGGATTCACTCCAGATTGTCTATATATTCCCAATCTAACGGCCCAATTGAAATCTAGCTGAACTAAAAGTGTCTAACAGAAGATATTTCTTAGATTATGAAACGCTTTGTCTTCTGATAGTTCATTGGTTGAAACAGATCGTAGGACACTCCCTTATTTTAAATGGAAGATGACACTTGGATAATTCCTTAAAAAACTTCTTATTACTTAGGAGACACTAGAGAATGACACTTGGCATGTTACACAACACTTACCAAAGACACATGGCACTTTATGCTTTACCTATACTCTTACTATATCTTTGCTCAGGAATGTTCCACCTTTGACACCTATTGTAATCCACTTTTTTGACACTTTAACAGCTTAACAAAAATAAGACCCACAACATTTCTTGCTTGAGAAACTTTTAAAAATGGGCATAGGGATAGGTGGCAATCTCCACTTGCTTCAACAAAGGACACGTGGCAATCTTCGCTTTACTTAACTGGGGATATGTGGCGATCTCCGTTGCTTTTAGCTAATTTTTAAGAAACTTGTAGAAGGTGACACGTGTTGGTCTCCACTTTACTCTATTTATATTATAGAAATAATCAGGTCTCATTTCATATTTACAGAGACAGTGACACTTGGCGGCTTTTACTTGCTTCAAAAATAAAACCTAAGACCCACCACAGTCTTTGTTATATTGGTGAAGCAAAATGAATATAATTAAGATCTCGACATGTGGTGGCTTCCACTCTCTTAAGCTGGGATACATAGCATCTTCCATCACTTTTAGAAAATCAAATTGAAACCTTTCATGATTGCCACTTGGCACTTTCTCCCTGATCCTGATACTTAGCTTGTTGAAACCTTTCGTTGAAAAGAGATTTGAAATGTGGATGCGATATGAAAATGTGGATGCTAACACTTGTCACATTCCACTGAGTTGCTATGAGATACGTGGCATGTTCCATAACCTTATTGAAATTATGAAAAGTGCCCCAAAATATGACACTTGGCAGCTTCTGCTTGACTTCAACACTTAAACAAAAATGAATCAAAAGGAAATCAAGCCCACACTTTGTTTCAAAACTATGCCATCACGAACCAAAGTATGTGGGAATTTTTTTTTGTAGTGCACAACTGCAAATCAGAATGAAACATAGAGTATTTTTTAATCTACAGGTAATAAGGGGGATCATCATATGACTGGATTAACTGCTCATAAGGAGGATCAAGGCAATACTCCTACATGCATGACTGATATAGGCCCTCATACTACTGGTGAGGTTTATAAAAAGATATATATGGATCATTTTAAATATTTTGATGGGGGGGAAGATATCATTCTTCTATATAGGATTTTATAGCCTAGAAAACATGAAGATAACTATAATCATGAACAAGAATATGCTTTATACCTTGAAATAAGGACCAAGGAATACTTGAAACTATTACTAATGATTAATGTGTTTTAGACTTGATATAATAGCTAAAATTGTGTCTCATCAGGCATTCCAGAAACTATTGGAGGTTATAGGTTACACCTTAGTTGAGTAAAGGATTATTTAGGTCCTCTACCCAAAACTAGTCCAACATGAAAATGACCCTAGGCTATGAGTTACCTAATCTTGGGTCAGACCTCTACAGTTTTTAACAAGGCTAGATCCTCTAATGCATCACTTAGCTCAATTAAACTAATAAATATTAATTATTGGGGTGAAAAGGGAGAAGGAGATAACTAAAAAGGAAATCTAAGCTAAAGTTGGTGATGCACCTAAATGATTTTTCTTACTTGATCTTCTAAAAACATTAATAAGATAAGAAAAAGGCTGAATCTATGACTCCAAAGTTTGTTATGCATCAATATTTAATGTAGAGGTTCACCAAGTGATCAAAACTTGAGGAAGGTGATGGAGAGGCCTGATTCAAGGCACTAACCAATCAATGTATCCACATGCTAGTTTTAACCAAATGGCATTAAACACCAAACATGACCTACATAACAAGATGAACTAGTAGCTAGGTGAGATCAGGGCTTGACAAGGGATAAAGCTCTACCACATGTAAATAAAATGACATAAACACACTAGATAACTATAATTAAATCTAAAAATAGTCATCTATTTATCTCAAGAGGTTACAAAGCTCAATATTAGTAGAGTCTAGTCATGCCCTAGAGAAGGATCCATTTTAAGGCTTAGAAGCCTATACATATAGTATAAAGGGATGAGAGAGATAGGGAAAATGCATGGGAGAGTAGAGAAGGTGATCCCACTAACTAAGATCATGCATATTCCTCAAGCTCCTTTGAATTAATGTTCTTTACTGTAATGATAAAATCCTCATATTCATGGACTTGATAGAGCCATGCCTATATCTGTTATAGGTAGCTACAAGTTCCTACTAAATTGTGGATGATTTTACAATAATATTTATACCTTGGTGTTATTTTTACTTCAAATATTGAACATGGATCTATTATATATTAAAAACCAATTCATTTATTGGTTTTTAAAAAATCAATACATCCACCTAGACATATCTATATCATTTGAATAACTAGTAGCCCACCTTGATCTATATTAAGCTTTAAAAGACATATTCTATCAATATGCATCATGCAAACCAAGAAATCATTATATACATGGATCTCCTTTGAGTAATGGTGAATGCACTCATGAAAAGAGACTACAACCTTAGAAAACTAGGTTTGTAGGTTAAGAAAAACCTCAAACCAAGAACTTGGCTAAGTTTTGATGGTAGCCTTGGCTTGAAAATATTTATTTGGCTCCACTTTCATTGTATTTTATCTTTATTCCATGTGTCTTCTTACCTTGGTCTAAAACTACTTCCTCAACCTCCATTGGAAGTCCCCTCGGCTCATCTTCACTCATTGGCTATCGACTATATGACTTAGGCCCATTGACCTTTTGAATCCTCTCACACCATTGATCTTGATTTACATGACCACATGTGGTTCATCAATCTACTTGGACCCACTGACACCATCCTTTCTCTCACTCTGTTAGATCTTGAAGTATGATGGAATGCTGACCATTGATCTTTATATTATTTGAATCCAAATGGATATCTACTATGGATTAAATTTGAAACTTTCATGCCCATCATTTGAGGTCTACATGAATATCATTGATGTCTACATGAACATAAATATTTGAACCCTAATGGATAGTTTTTGAGATTTATTTTGATCTCCACATGACCGTCAATGATGTTTGCATGACCATCACACTACTTATTCAACTTTAAAGGCTTACATATTGAGATAAAAAAAAGCATGAAGGCACCAAATTTTTAGGAGATGTTCATGGAATATATAATATTTATGATATGTGATCCTTTAAACATGATATGATTTTATTCAAACTTATAAAATTCATAAGTAAACTAACTAGTCCATTTTTATATGACATCTTGATGATGGTCTGGTTCATTTAGACTTGTGCTATGATCTTTTGATTGATCATTAAATTATCCAATGATTTTTTTAGGCCCATGTGAACTCATTACATTATCCTACCTAAATTTATCACCATGAGAACCTATTTCCTCAAAATTTGATAATCTACACTTTAAGTTTACTTAAAATGTTTCAAAAGCTTTATAGGCTACATATGATATTTGGACCACTCATTCCATCCTTAACTCTATTTATCTCATCAATTTAAAATAGGAAATTTTATCATAAATTAAATCTAATAAAAATATTCGTATGTGGTCTAAAATTTGCCAACATGTCCTAGCTTAGAATTCTAAGCATTAGTTTTTATATTGAGGGGATATGTTTTATGAATGATCGTTAAGAGTGAAAACTAATTTAAACCCTATTAGAGCCTTAATAAGGACCTGATGTTGATAAAAAGTACAAAAAATGGATTGGTATGCTCAATTAAGCTATTGGATCTTGTATTGGAATCTCCCAAGTAGCTCTAGATGGTATTGGTTAAAGAGGAGAGAGAAAATGTTGAGCTATAGGCTTATTTCTAAAGAAGTTGTAGAAGTCATAAGTTACATTGGACATAAAAAGGAAATGGATGGAAGAATAAGGTAGAGACTCATGTATTATTTCCATGAAGGTTTTTGGATAGGTTATATCCCTCAATCATGATAAACTAGTTATCCAAGTTAGCTATTCGCTAACATGCCTAATGGTGCAAACAGTAAAAAACCCAAGCAACAGTGAGAAGATGAATACAAATGTGTTTTCATAATATAATGTTGAAACCAATTACATGGATATTTTTTTTAGACTTTTATGTCTTATTCATGCTTGGTAGATATTTTTGAAATCATGTATAGTGGTGAAAATGATGAAGCCAAAATGGTTTATTTGGCTCAGTGAGGTTAGTAAACTGGTTTATAAGACCAATAGTTACTAATATACTATATGATTTTTATATTTGAAGATGGTATGGAGATTTTATAGGATCATGTTCATAAATTATAATTATTTTAAAGTGTATATATATATGTATTTTATGTTTGAGCCACCATGACTATTCTTTAAGGTAAACTGGCAATTCTGAGTGAGTAAGTTACAGTGATGTTTTTAGGATCTATGCCCTAAGTTGAAGTTTATAATGAACATGGTGATATTTTTGAGATCATTAAGGTTATTTATAAGTAATTTTTATATCATAATTGAGTTGATTAAGTGATTTTGAGCTTCAATATTGAAAGGTAGATTTTTGGTGTACACATGCTTAATAGGACTGAGTAACAATGAGGGGTTTCAAGTAGTGATTTGTTATAAAATGTATTATTAATCCTATAGGAAATTATTAGAGGTATATTTAATCATTATATGATATTTTCCTACTGTGTGTGGAGTTTTAAACTTTTCCAAGGAAGGAAAAGTGTAATGTGTGTCTAAGAAGGCCTATTAGGTCTCCATAAGACCTAAAAGGAAAATGAGGCCTAATTGAGTGATGACAGACCAAAAGAGACTCAAATATATTTTATTAATGTAAAAAATATGTATTAAGACTTATTATATGGCATAATTAATATTTTAAGGGTGTATGGATGACTAAGAGGTATATGAGCAAGGAATGGCATATATACAAGGTAATTTTTGACCTATTTAAATAAGTAGAGTGTATACAAATGAAATAACACATTGTTGAGAAAAAGGACATATTTTAGACCATTATATGAGTGTAGAGTATCTATGATGAATATATGATATTATATATACATATGAATATCAAGGTCATATGACCTAATCAATCTTGAAGAGACCTAGTTGAGCAAAGAGGCCTAGAAGGTAGTTTGAGAGGGATAAGAGTGTGGAGAAATGAAGAGGTGGTCATCATTAGTTGGTTGAGAAACATAGTGTTATGAAGGTGATCTAGAGGATTAGGTAATTAATTTGGTACTGAGTCATCTAGGGGGTTGGTACCTCCTTGCAAGTGGGTGTTTGGCTAGTTGGGGTTGTGATCAAGGAATCCAGGAAGTGATGTTAGATCAATTATTATAACAAGTAACAAAACTTGAATAAAAACACACTAACATGATAACACTTACTTTATTATATTATAGTGGGATCATAATGAACAAAACCAATTGAAAAAACAAATAAAATGCAAATAATGATAGATTCCTTACCTTCTTTGAATGGTCCAAATGATTTGTTGTGTGGCTTGCTCAGATTGTGCTCAAAGAGTATTTGGAAATAGAGCTTGGATATCTCCTCTCTTTAGAAACATAGCTTGTGGATTGATGTTGGATTTATCTTGTGATTTTGGAATTATAACACTATAGTTTTGAATCATGTACCAAAACTTGCATTATAACTTTACTATGCTCAAGTTCTCTTGTGAAGAGGTTTAGGCTTGTATTTATAGGTGTAGAAACTAACCCAAAGCCAACGTGAGTTAAGGTGTAGTTTAAATATGAAAAGGGCTCAAACCTAACCTAAGTGATTTAATTAACCCCATTATATTTAAAAGGTGTCAAATTCTCATGATTTGAAATGAATAGGCATGAGTGAGATATTCTGGTATATTTTTAAAGGCATTAAAACTCACAAAAGGTAATCATGAAAATCTAGGATATTCTTGATTTTTGAATTTGCTTTTTTATTAATTCATTATTCACACATGGATAGTTAAAATAGGAATTTAATTTGTTTTATCTCTTTAATTAATTTTGATTATCCATTTATCTCTTTCCAAGATTTCATTTATGTGTGTACTTTCCCCACTTAAAAGGTTTATAGGCCATATTGCATGTTATGATGCTTCAGGATGATTATGGATGAATATATGAGAGGTTATTATTTAATTCCATAGAATAACCCAATTAGGGATGCCTCAACATGATTATTAGATTTTACTAATGATTCATAATAAAAGTTAGGATGTTCAATGATTCCTAGGATTAATTTGAAATGGTTGGTAATAATCAGTCTAAAGTTTGATCAAAGGCCATTAGTGGTTGGTTTTAGGTGTCTAAAGTTTACCCCTATTTGGAAATCTGTCGTAAACTATCAGAATAGTAAAATATTCTCAAAGAATGAAAAGGTCTTGTATGTTTATAGCTTCAATGATAATAGATGAACTATAGGTGCCCCCTCGAGGGAGCGGTTGGCAAAGGGGTCAAAAATTCATCCCTTGAAAGGAGGAAATGATTGGACCAAAGAGATGAAATGGGTGAAAAAGATTGATTTTACCATAGGTGATTATAATAAATGGCATATGGAGCTTCCCCAGTTGAGGCAAATAAATAAAATGATTTTCCCATAGGTGGTTATAATCATCATCATAGGTGGGATTAAAAAAGGTAATGATTTTCACAAAAGCAATTATAATCATTGAAAAAGGTTTAGGGGAACAAGAGACTGATTTTACAAAAGGTGGTTATAATCAATTAAAAATAAAATAGTGATTTGACCAAAGGTGGTTATAATCATTGATAGGATAAAAACATGACCTAGTTGGGTGGATAGAGATAATGGTTTGCCCAAAGGTGGTTATAAGCATTATCACAATGAAAATGTGCCCTAGTTAGGTAGAAGAATGAAAATAATTTACCCAAAGTTGGTTATAATCATTAACCTTCAAATGGATGGAAACATAATGATTTGCCCAAAGGTGGTTAAAATCATTGGAAATGAAAGTGGGATGGTATAAAATAATTTGACCAAAGGTAGTTATAATCCTTGTACCCTAATAGTGGCAAACATGATATGGAATGATGATGGAAAATTGGAATAGAGGAGAAAGACAAATTTGGGCAACTTGCTAGTAAGGAGATGCTCGTCTAAACTAGCAAGGAGGAAAATTATTTTGTTGTTTAATTACTCTATTTAGGATATGATTTGGATTAGATTGGGAATATTATTGGTGCAAGGAGATAAATCATTGTTGCATTGTTGTGTAGACTCCAAGAGCTAATTTTTTCTATATCATGTGGTGTTAGGCATCATGATAGAACACCATGATATCTTGTATGCATAAAGATTGATATACGATACAATAATCAAGTGAAAAAATTCAGCAATGATAAAAACCATGATGATAATGTTAATGTATGAATCTCAATGGATTCAAGAATAATGTGAAAGGAATCACCCAATGAACTGACATAGACTGAATGAAGGCACAACATGAAATCAAATAAATAGGTAAATAAACAAATTAAAAAAATAAAAAATAAAACAAAAGAAAAGAAAATAAATGATATAAACAAACAATGATTAATCACAATGTTAGGATAAATAACATGACACAAATAAAATGATAAACATTACTCCTAGATGAGAAGAGACAAAGAAACAAACAAACAAGATGGGGGAATAGAAGAAAAAGAAGGGGGTAGATGAGCTATCTCCAGATGCACTACGCAAGTGGATGTTACCTACATAGTTCCATGGATATAAGATCTAATAAAAACTTTAGGGAAAATTTAGTTCTCCCAGGAAATGGGATAGAAGAAAAAGATGAGAAGATAAAACATGATTGTGAAATAGAAGAACATGAGAGCTTGAGATGCAAAGGAAAAAAAGGATGGGGAAAATAAAAGATAAGTGGTTTTTTATGACTTAGTGAGGGTTCCTAGAATCATTTAGGCAAATAAATTATCAATGCTTTTTGTATTTTCTAAATCAATATTACAATTGTTTTTGGTATTTTTAGAGCATCTCAACTCAATAGAGAATGATGAGATACTAAATGGTCCAAACTCATAAAATGGTGAGAACATGGCTAAAGGGGTGACTGATCTAACCTCGACATAAATTGAGTGTTTCCTACATAGTCCCATGATGGGACCTCAAGTCAATGTAGTTCTACCTTATAATAGAGGAATTTTACTAGTGTAGCAGCTAATTCAAACTAAATAGGTAAAGTTGGAAAATGGCACAGTACAACATAGGAATGGCAAGGTGGTACTTCAAGGCATGATAAAAAATGTTATCCCTAATTTTAATATAGGTAATTAAAACTAAGAAATAATGACATAATTCAATGATACTAATTTTCCCATAAGTGGTTATAATTAGTAACAAGATGATTGGATATTGATTTGCCTAAAGGTAGTTATAATTAGGCACAGTTGGTATTAAAACAAAATAAGAAATGAAGGATGCAACTACCAAACCACTATCATACTATTCCAAAATATGGAATCCATTTAGAATACTTAAAACAACCATGTAAACTTGATCTAAATATTTATGCTAGAAGTAGTCATGAAATTGATAGAATGGAACCAAGGTTAAATAAGCTCAGGTAGGTTAGTTTGAAATAACTCAGTCAATGGGAAAAGTATGGTACAATGTAATGGTGGAATGACAAAGTGACAAAATGATAATATAATGGCATGGTAAAAATAAAAATGTCAATATTATGATACAACTAAAATGGTCCTCATAGACAATACACCAGGTCACTTAGGTGAAGTAAAACTTGAGGTGTATAATGTTCATCATCTCATCAAGTTCATCCTCATCTAGTGTAGTGAGTTTTTATGCTCCAACACCATAGTTTGTAACAATGATAAAAGGCCCTACCCAATTGGGTTTGAATTTTCCTCTATGTTTCTTTTTGGCCATGGTATACTTTTCATTTTCTTTAAGAACAAGATTACCAAGCTCAAATTCTCTATTTTTAACATGCTAATTGTAGTGGCTATAGAGTCAATTTTGGTATTCTTATAGATTTTTAACTAAAGCTAAGTATTTCTTGTCAAGTAACTCTATCTCTTGTAGGAAAAATAATAAATAGTCTTCATCATCTAGGACATGATTCAAATAGATGCATAAATAAGGTAACTCAAATTCAATGAGAAGAATGGATTTGGTTCCATAAATAAGTGAATATGGAGTGGCTTCTATTGGATTGTGATGATTGGTATGGTATTCCTAGATGGAATGTAATATTTGAAGGTGTAAATTATGTTCAACATCATTGACAATATTTTTAAGGATGTTGATAATGGTTTTGTTAGATGCTTTGGATTGGTTTGTTACCTTGAGGGTAATATGCCATGGAAAAATGTTGTTTAATCTTGTAATTTACACAAATAAATTCAACATATTTATTATTTAATGGTCTACCATTATTAGATATAATTTTAGAGGGGATACCATAGTGGCAAATGAGATGGTTAAAGATAAATTTATAAATTTGATTTCTAATCACATAAGTGAAGTGTATAGCTTCAACCCACTTAGTGAAATATTATATGTTGGTAAGGATATGTTTATGGCCATCATATGAGGTGGGGTTTATCTTCATAATGAGATCGATGTCCCATGTAGAAAATGGCCATGGTGTGAACATTGGTTTTAGAGTCTTGGCTAGGGAATGAAACAGATTGGCATGCTTTTGAAATTTATCACACTTTTTAACATATATAGTTGCATCTACATCCATCATTGGCCAATAGTACCTAGTAAGTAATATATTTTTGGATATGACTACCCCATTAGTGTGGGCTCCACATAATCCTTCATGAAATTATCATAATTATAATGTATATTCTACCAAAGTTAAATAATAAAGTAGAATTTCATCAAAACTATGATAGGATAGGGTTGGTACGAGTAAGGTATAACATGCATCGTGATGGACAAAGGATTTAGATTATTTACATGATAGATTTGGTGGTATAATATGGTCATGAATATAGTAATATAGGTTATAATACCAAATAGAGTTGGGACCAACAATATCATTGATCATTGCAGCAATTAAAGGTTCATGAGATGACACTACCATATTTTAAATGAGAAATTGGTATTCTTTAGTTGTATCTATATGTCAAATCAATGATCCAATGGTAGCCATGGAATCTATTATTTAGTTACTAATCCTTGGTATATATTCAAACTATACCTTGATAATATGTTATTTGAGAATGTCAACCATGGCCTTGTATGGTATCAACTTGTCATCCTTGGTCTAAAAATGGTTTGTAACCTAATTGATGATTAAATGAGAATCAACATAAACATTTAGATGTTGTATGTTATATTATATTATATATAAAATACATACAACAAGTGATTCATATTTGGCCATATTATTGGTACAAATAAATCTAATTTTGAATAACTTAGGGATTAAACCCCTCTATGGTGTGATGAATAAAAGGCCTGCCCTTGATCCATGTGTTGTAAATGATCCATCAAAATATAGAGTGTAGTCCTTCTCCTTACGAGGTGTTTTAATGATGGTCATAATGGATTCATGTGGGAATTGAAATGTTATCAGATCTATATCAATAAGTGGTGCTTCAACATGTTGATCTGCAAGAAATTGTCCATTGATGGATTTTTAGTTGACATACTCTATCTCAAAATCACTGAGAATCATGATCTATTTGGCCATGTGGCCTTGTAAAGATATTTTGGATAGTAGATACTTGAGTGGATATAATTTTGAAAATACCATGGTCTTATTAATTAACATGTAATGTTTTAGTTTTTGAACTATGAAAACCATAGCTAAATAGGCTTTTTTAATGGGTGTATAATTGTGCTCATACACAACTAGTGTATGAATTCAATAATACAAAACATTCTACTTTCCATCATCATCATGTTAAGATATAAGTTCCCCCAAATATTTATTGATAGATGATAGATATGGGAGGAATGGCTTACTAGGCATTGGTGGTAATAAAACAAGTGGATTTTCTAGATAGTCTTTCAAGCACTAAAAAAATTTCTGGCATTCATCATCCCAATGAAATGTCACACCCTTCTTAGGTAGATGTGTAAATGGGTGGAACTTATCTACCAATTAAGATATAAATCATATGATAGGTTATATTTTTTCCTATAAACATGGAGGTATTTTATATTGGTTGGTGTTGGCATCTTTGTAATGGCTCGTAATTTGGTTACATCAACTTCAATGCCTCAGAGAGACACCATGACTCCAAGTAGTTTTCTTAAAGTAACTTTAAAAACAAACTTCTTAGGGTTGAATTAGACTTTATATTCATGTAGTTTCTAAAATATCCTCCTTAGTGCTATTGGATGATTAGACATAGTCTTTTATTTACATAGATTGTCATTGATGTAGTCTTCAACAATGGCATGCATTATATCATGAAATATGATGGTCATGGATCTTTGGTATGTGGACCCTACATTTTTGAGACAAAATGACATAACATGATAATAAAATGTTCCCTAGGGAGTGGTGAACACTATTTTATATTGATATTTGGGTGTAATTCAAATCTAGTTATATCCTAAAAATCCATTTATCAGTAAAATCATTTAATAACCCAATGTGGAGTTGAATATCATGCCGATGCTTGGTAGAGGAAAGTTGTACTTAGGACATGCCTTGTTTATGTATTTTAAATCAATACAGATTCATATTCTTTCTAGTTTTTTGTTGATGGGTAAAACATTTGATATCCATTATAAGTAGTTGATTAGTCAAATACATCTTGTTTCTAAGAGATTTTTCAACTCTTTCTTCACTAATACAACAATATGAAGATGCATCTTGCATAAATTTTTTTCATAGGTTTGGCATCAAGATGTACCACAAGGTGGTGAACAACTAAGGTGGGGTTGAAAATAGGCATGTATGAGTAGGCCCATGTAAATATATCAACAAATTCCCTTAAAAGGGCTGTAAGGACTTCATGTTCCTCCTCAATGAAGAATACACCTAATTTGATCCATTTTGGGTTGTCTAGAGTCTTGAAATTAATCTTCATAGTGTCCTCCACTAGAAGGGTCAAACCATCTTCTAGAATGATTTCCAAAGATTTAAACTATCCTACAATGGTATAGTACTCTATTGAGATTAGATCTTCAAGTTCTCTTGGGCATGATGAGTTAGAATCCCCCAATGGTAGGGATCGCCATGTGACAAATATAGTTGGAAACTCTTGGATGATTAAATCAAAATCTTGATATTATTTAATACTAAACTCAAACCCATAGGTAAGTTCATCATTGGTGGTCTCTTGATCTATGTTTAAGGAAGGTTGAACACCCCCATCTAATGGTGTCTAAAATAGGTTTTTACCACTAGACTAGCCTTTTTCTTTAGTATTTCCCTAGACCCAAAGCATCTCGAATAGGTTTTCATTTTGGGACCTCAATATTTTATTTATTTATTTTTGGCTAAGGGTGTTCGCCTATTCTCCAAAATAGACTTTAGGATCTAAATTGACTGTTAACCCTTGTTTGTGGTCTCCCAACAGAACATTATCGCTAAGGCTAATGAAATTGTAGAAAGCTTTATCATTCTACAACTCATCAACCAATACTATTGATTCTTGTTGGTTCTAGTCTATCAGTTGAGGATAATATAATGGAAGTGGATTATGGAAAATAAATGGTTAAAGGGTATAAATGGCATTAGTATTGTTTTCCTCCAAAAATATCGCTCATTTTTGGGACAACATTTGAACTATTTTGGTCTTATAGACCAAAATCCTCTCTTCCCATTTCAAAAATTGTTCTGAGCATTTAGGTTCTTCATTTTTCAAAGCTTTCTCAGAAATATATGGACTCTACAGGCTTGAATCTATGGCTTTGTAGGCTTGAATCTATGGAATCTATAGGCCAAGTTCTATGGTCTTCACAGGTTGATTTCTATGGACTCTGTAGGAAAGAAGCAAGCTCTCAAAAGAACAAGTTTCCAACACTTAGTCATTTTTAGGATTGGTTCAATGCCAAGGTTCAACAAAAGTATCCATCGATAAGATTCTAAGCAAGAATAAAACCATTTAACCTTGAACCATTTTGGTTCAACGGGTTCAATGGGTTCAAAGGTTTAATGTCATCAGTAGGAGTTAAGTGCATTTGTCAAAGGTTCAAAGTTCAGCTATCTCAAAGTTCTATGGCTTCAAAACACTTAGCAAAAAATGATGCATTGAACCATTGAACTATTGAACCTTAAACCATGTTGGTTCAATGGTTCAATGGGTTCAACGACCTATTGGTTCAACGGGCTTAGTTTAAAGAGATCAAAAGATAACTAAATAATGAAGAATGAATAGGTTGAACTGTTGAACTATTGAACCAAAGATGGTTCAATCGGTAGGTTCAAAGGGCTGCCCCATGGCCGAAGGAACAAATGCCCCTGTGGAGGGCCGTGAATCAAGTTAAGTGCCCTTGTGGAGGGCCGTGAGCCAAAATGAACAAAGTAAATTCTTTCAAAAAAATGAACAAGGAAAAAGGCAAATTAGAGTCCTTCAGACAAATTGTCTGAAGGAATTCACCTAAGAAGAAAGCCTGACTGAAAGGAAGGAAAGGAGAGGCTAAGAAAAAGATGAGCAGAAGCTAACAAGTGGCAACTGCGAAAGGCTCCACTATGTTTTTCTAAGAGCAGCAGATCATGCCATGTGCCCCTAGTAGAGATCAGTGGAGGATGACAAGTGTCATCATCTATGAGAGCTTGACTGAGCCCCAAACATTTCTATGATGTCACAAAGGCCTGAGAAGGTGGATGCTGCCAAGTGTCAATAGTGGAAGATGCCATGTGTATCTGGTTAAAAGAGTGGAAGATGCCATGTGTCTCTGGTTAAAAAAGTGGAAGGCACCACCTGTCAAAGGATAGAACACCTTCGAGTGCAAAGGCACACATAAAGCCAAGGAAAGGTTTCCTTTAGACAAATTGTCTGAAGGAATTCCTTCGAACAGTTCATCCAAAGGAAACATAGGGACCAAAATCTCGTCAAAGAATTAAAGCCCGAAGGCCACTTGGAAGATCTTGAATGGTAGACACCTTTGTGGAGGGACACTCGACATTCAAAAATGGACCTTTTTCAAGATCCCAAAGGGCAAGTTCCCTTTGGGAAAGGTTTGAGCCTCAAAGTACAACAAAACCTGCCAAGTGTCACATGCTAAGACACAATTTCAGATGAAGCTTTAAAGTGTAAAACTTGCCACATGTCCCATCCCAGTGTAGTAGAAGCCATCACGTGTCTGCATCCACACCTCTATCCACTAAAAAAGTTTAAAATCTTATTTTGATAAGTCTATTTCGAAGCTGTGGATGCTGCCACATGTCCTCACATGTGTCACAGTGGAAAGTGACCATGGCAAGTGAGAAAGACACGAGAGAGTTGCTAGGAAGAATGACGGGCCCACAAACGTCAAATTTGTCACAATGAAGTATCTATTGATTTTATAAGACTTACAGCATGGACCTGAATGTGTTCAAAAGGCCCTAAGGCCAAGACCAAGAGAAGGAAGAGACAAAGAGGGAAACTCAACAAGAGTTAATTCTAGTAGGTGAAGCAGTTCGCCAGGTAGATATTAGGGGCCTGTAAACATTAAAAGCACCATCTATTTGTCCCATTTGAGATAAAGCAAGAATAAATAGTTGCATGGCTAAGCAGGTGATGGAATGAGAGATTCAAGCTTGGGAGGAGGCACTAGATATGAATTGACATGCCATAGTTAAGGCAACTTCCTTGCTCTAGCATGGCCCTTCCTGACAAGACCAAGAATGCATCCAAGGCATTGAATGCACTGAATGGGTCGCTCTATGGGACAAAGTGCCAAGCCTCCCTCAAGCCTCTATATAATGTAATCTTTTGTACCATTTGAAGGGAGATATTTTTAACCATAGAAGCAAAAATCTACCCAAATTGAAAGACGGATACTTAGACTTTGAGCTCAGATTGTATTTCATGTTATTTTATTTAAATGAGAAAGCAAGTGATTCATAGACTTTGTGCTGTATAGCTTGTATCATTTTAGGAGATTGTTCTTATGTCTATCTTCTAAATGTGTTCTTATTTATTTAATTTAACAAGCAGAGCTAGTGGAAGTGATAAGGAAGGTGTCCTAAAACTAGCTACTTTCAGACTTTGTGCTGACTTGTTTTTAGTGTGTGTTTTTATTTTTTGTCTCTATGTAAAGGACCTTGGGATGACTTTGTGCCCCCATTATTCTTCTTATCTCACTCTTGGGTAGTCAAGGTGGAGAATTTTTGCTACATCTTAGATTGCTAGTTGCTACACCCTTGGCACCTTGTTACTTATCCTACTAGAAATATTCCTATTATTTGCAAGAACAAGCACTTCTAAAAGAAGAGAAGTGCCTTCTGTCGCTTCACTAAGATTTCTACTATCTAGGAAGGGATCTGGATCTTGGCTAAATGTTACTTTCAAAATAAGAGAAGTACCTTCACCAATCACCCAAGATTTCTCCTCTGTTTGTTAGCATCATCTCTGAAAAAAGAGAGATGGATTGTTTATCCCACCCCTATGTCTTACTTTCTGCTTATATATATAGTAAATAGCCTCTGTATATTTAATAGGGAACCTCCCCTTGATGAGAGGAGATATTTTTACCCTATTGATGTAGTAAAACTACACACCTGGACAACTGATCTCCCTATGCTATGGTGATAGGAACTATTTTTCTCATCAATATGCTCATGACAAAATATTCACCTAATAGTTTTTGGCAACTCCACTGGGGATGAACATGTAGTTTGAAGCCTCAAGTTTCAGATTGAAGTAGTTCCTTCCCTTATCCATTATATAGACTATAGCGACTCCATTCTATGTCTGATCCATTATCATTATAGCCTTACCATTTTCCTTTGTCTCCATTATTTTATCTAGTCTACAAAACCAGAGCTGATGGAAAAGAGTGCATAGTTTGAAGTTCCAAGCCTCAAGCTGAAGCAGGGCTAGTTCTTTTCCATTTTTATTCTAAAATCTAGCCACTCCACCTAGATTTATTATCCCTATTTTTTATAATTAAATCATGGCAGTTTGAGGCCCCTAGGGTAACTCTTTTGGCCCACTCAAATTGACTCCACCTCTGGATGAACTTCCACACAGCTCAAGAAAGAACTTCCCCAAATTATTTAGAGATGCGAGAGTTCACCCTGATGAACACATTGTAGCCTTCAACATAGCCTATGGTGTGATAGGTGTGGAATTTGAAGAAGTGGCATTTAGGCTTTTTATGGAGACCCTACAAGGTGATACTGCAGAGTGGTTTTACCATCTATAGGCTAGATCAGTGACCAACTGAGATACACTCAAAGCCAAGTTTGAAGCTAGGTTTAAGCCTACAGAGGATGTGCATGCTTTGTTGGCCCAACTCACTCAATTGAAGAAGGAACCTCATGAGCCTATGAAGGATTTTATTGCCATGTTTGACAATCTGAGGAATATTATTCTTATAATTTCTTAGCCAACACTTAAAAACCTTAAATGCTTCTTCATCAACTCATAGCTAGCTGAAGTGATTTTTCTACTGAGATGAGCTGGCCACATAGACCTTGTTGCTGCTTAAGACCTGGCTACTAAGGTAGAAGATGACCTTATCTTGGTAGGAAAGATAAGGAGAGACCCGAATAGAGGTAAATCCTCTTCATCTTCTAAGTATCCATCTACAGGCACCACAGATCAGATGGTGCAAAAGCTAGCAAATAAACTGCTAGCCTTAAAAAGACAAATGGCCCAAAGTATGTCTACTCCTAATTGAGATATGCCAAGGAGGGCATTTTAGAATCATCCATATCAAGGCAATGCCACCAAGAATCAAGGGCAGCCAAATCATCTTCCTCCCCCACAGAGGAACCTTGCCCTTGAAGTGCCTTCAACCAACTCAACAGTTAGATATCTAGAAATAAAACATGGTTTCTCTTTCCAACTTGAGTTTGAGCAAGAAAATGATGCTAATCTCTTCATGAAGGATCAAGAAGAATCAATTGGTGACTCCCACATTGGTTTCTTGAATTACTAGGATGAACCCAGAAGTTAAGGTGAAGCAGTCGAAGGATCATACACAATATTCACCTATTCCAAGAATCGATTAGCCCAACCAGCTGATAAGGAGAAAGCAAAGGAGTGATCTCAACTAGCAATTTCAATTGCTAAGTAGGGAACCACTCTACCTTTCCAGCCAAAGGACCCAGTGATTTCTAGAAAAGTAAGTACCCCAAACATTTCTGCACCTTCAACTTCAAATTTGTAGGATAATCCTCCCCCTCTCGAAAACAAAAAGGATGAACTCCCATCCTCTCTTCCTAGTCCATTTTAGTCATCTGACATAATTGATCATGTCAATAAATCCAAAATTCAAATGACTAAATTTGAATTCTTGCAAGACATTCCTGAGTAGTTGGACATTAGTGGAGAACTAAGTATGGACCTATTTGAGGAAAATTTTTTGGTCACCCAAATGTCAGCCCCTATAACTCAAATTATGTTTGAGCCGTTAGGTACGGGTAATTACTTCTTGACCATAGAGGATGCTCATGTCTCAGCTGATGAAAGTCCTATAGCTAGCAATCCAAGATTTGATCCAAATAAGACATCAAAAGAATTGGTAGGCCGCAATACAAATAAAGAAGGATCTTCCATCTCCAATGAAGAGAAATATGATTGAAGATCAACTTTTGATGATGCTTGGACGCTAGAATCTGATGGCAAAAATTCTTCCATTAATGCTAGAGTTGGGACTATGTTGATATCTCCTCAAGGAGATATTTTTCCTTCATGCAAGTTGTAGTTTAGCAACACCAATAACACAATTGGATGTGAATCTCTGTTTCTCAAATTGAGGACTGCTCAGGATGAAGATATCAAACTCCTTCACACTAAAGTAGATGTTAGGCTGATGGTTTGTCAGGGGTCTGAGGGGAACAATCAAAGCATGTGCTAGACTAGACCAATAGAACAACAAGCTATGGTGGTGGACCATACTGTTGTACTCCAAAGTTAGTAAAAGGAACTTGCCAAGAGAGCAAGGAGTTATGGTTTTCAGTTTGAAGACCACATCCTACCATGGGGCAGGAAGAAGAAAGAGCCAAGAGGAAGACACAAAAAATTGGTTTCCTGGTGGAGAGTTCCATTTACATGTCACCATTTCTGGGGACAAAATGGTTTCCTACTGGTTTATCAGGATGACATACCATTTTCACTATCTCACAGTGGGTAACATCTAAAGCACTTCAAGTCTTGAGGCATCAGATAATATCATCTATACATATGTATATTTGTATAGTCTTTAGTTATATTTTTTGCTTTTCATTTTCATTTTTGGCACCTTTATTTTTTGGGTAACATGACTCCATAGCCCAATGGCATACTTCAAGGCACTGGAGATTTTGGTTTCTACTCCCCTTAGTTGTTCCAAGTTTTCAACTAAAGGAAGTTCCCCAACTGGAGTCAGCTGTTGTCCCCTAAAAATATCACTCATTTTTGGGACAACATTTGAACTATTTTGGTCTTATAGACCAAAATCCTCTCTTCCCATTTCAAAAATTATTCTGAGCATTCAGGTTCTTCATTTTTCAAAGATTTCTCAAAAATCTATGGACTTTGTAGGCTTGAATCTATGGACTCTGTAGGCCATGTTCTACGGGCTTCATAGGTTGATTTTTATGGACTCTATAGGAAAGAAGCAAGCTCTCAAAAGAACAAGTTTCCAGCACTTAGTCATTTTTAGGATTGCTTCAATGCCAAGGTTCAACCAAAGCATCCATCATCAAGCTTCTAAGCAAGAATCAAACCATTGAACCATTTTGGTTCAATAGGTTCAATGGGTTCAAAGGTTCAATGTCATCAGTAGGAGTTAAGTGCATTTGTTAAAGGTTTAAAGTTCAACTGCCTCAAAGTTCCATGGCTTCAAAACACTTAGTGAAAAATGACGCGTTAAACCATTGAACTGTTGAACCTTGAACCACATTGGTTTAATGGTTCAATGGGTTCAACGACCTATTGGTTCAATGCGCTTGGTTTAAAGAGATCAAAAGATATCCAAATAACAAAGAATGAACAAGTTGAACCATTAAACCGTTGAACCAAAGATGGTTCAATCGGCAGGTTCAAGGGGTTGCCCCATGGCCAAAGGAACAAATGCCCCTGCGGAGGGCCATGAATCAAGTCAAGTGCCCTTGTGGAGGGTCATGAGCCAAAATGAACAAAGTGAACTCTTTCAAAAAAATAAACAAGGAAAAAGGCAAAGTAGAGTCCTTTAGACAAATTGTCTGAAGGAATTCACCCAGGAAGAAAGCCTGACCGAAAGGAAGGAAAGGAGCAGCTAAGAAAAGGATGAGCATAAGCTAACAAGTGGCAATTGCGAAAGGCTCCACTATGTTTTCCTAAGAGTAACAGACCGTGCCATGTGCCCCTAGTAAATATTAGTGGAGGATGACAAGTGTCATCATTTGTGAGAGCTTAATTGAGCCCCAAACATTTCTATGATGTCGTGAAGGCCTGAGAAGGTAGATGCTACCAAGTGTCAATAGCAAAATATGCCATGTGTCTTTGGTTAAAAGAGCAGAAGATGCCACGTGTCTCTGGTTAAAAGAGAAAAAGGCACCACATGTCAAAGGGTGGAGCACCCTTGAGTGCAAAGGCACACATAAAGCTAAGGAAAGGTTTCCTTCAGATAAATTGTTTGAAGGAATTCCTTTAGACATTTCATCTAAAGGAAACATAAGGACCAATAACTCGCTGAAGAATTGAATCCCGAAGGCCACTTGGAAGATCCTTAAGGGTAGACACCTTTACGGAGGGACACTCGACATTCAAAAATAGACCTTTTTTAAGACCCTAAAGGGCAAGTTCCCTTTAGGAAAGGTTTGAGCCTCAAAGTGCAGTGGAAGCTGCCAAGTGTCACATGTTGAGACACAGTTTTAGATGAGGCTTCAAAACACAAAACTCGCCATGTGTCCCATCCCAATGCAGTGAAAGCCATCACATGTCTGCATCGATGCCTCTAGCCACTAATAAAGTTTCAAAGCTTATTTTGATAAGCCTATTTTGAAGCTACGAATGCCACCACATTTCCTCACCCACGTCACAGTGAAAAGCAACCATGGCAAGTGAGAAAGACATGAGAGAGTTGCTAGGAAGAATGACGGGCCCACAAACATCAAATTTGTCACAATGAAGTGTCTGTTGATTTTATCAGACTTAAAGCATGGACTTGAATGCATTTAAAACACCCTAAGGCTAAGACCAAGAAAAGGAAGAGACAAAGAGGGAAACTCAGTAGGAGTTAATTCTAATAGGTGAAGTAGTTTATCGGGTAGATATTAGGGGCCTGCAAACATTGAAAGTGTTGTCTATTTTTCCCCTTTGAGATAAAGCTAGAGTAGACATTTGCATGGCTAAATAGGTGATGGAATGAGAGATTCAAGATTGGGAGGAGGCACTAGAGATGAACCGACATGCCATAGTTAAGGCAACTGCCCTGCTCTAGCATATCCCTTTTTTGACAAGACCAAGAATGCATCCAAGGCATTGAATGCACTAAATGGGTCACTCCATGGGACAAAGTGCTAAGCCTCCCTCATGCCTCTATATAATGTAATATTTTATACCATTTGAAGGGAGATCTTTTTGACCATAGAAGTAAAAATTTGCCCAAATTGAAAGGTGAATACTGAGACTTTGAGCTCAGATTGTATTTCATATTATTTTATCTAAATGAAAAAGTAAGTGATTCACAGACTTTATGCTATATAGCTTGTATCATTTTAGGAGATCTTTCTTATGTCTATCTTCTGAATGTGTTCTTGTTTATTTAATTTAACAAGTAGAGCTAGTGGAAGTGATAAGGAAGGTGTACTGAAACTAGTTATTTTTAGACTTTGTGCTGACATAATTATTTTTAGTGTGTGTTTTTATTTTTTATTTCTATGTAAAGGACCTTGGGATGACTTTATGCCCTCATTGTTCTTCGTATCTCACTCTTGGGTAGTCAAGGTGGATACTTTGTGCTACATCTTAGATTGATGGTTGCTACGCCCTTAGTACCTTGTTACTTATCCTTCCAGAAAGATTCTTATTGTTTGTAAGAACAAACACTTCTAAAAGAAGAGAAGTGCCTTCTGTCACTTCACTAGGATTTCTACTATCCAGGAAGGGATTTGGCTCTTGGCTGAATGTTACTTTTGAAAGAAGAGAAGTACCTTCACCAATCACCTAGGATTTCTCCTCTATTTGTTAGCATCATCTATAAAAAATGAGAGATGGATGGTTTATCCCACCTCTATGTCTTACTTTCTGCTTATATATATAGTATATATCCTCCATATATTTAATAGGGAACCTCCCCTTGATGATAGGAGAGATTTGTCCCCTATTGATGTAGTAAAACTACACACTTGGATGACCAATCTCCCTATGCTATGGTGATAGGAACTATTTTGCTCATCAGTACACTGGTGACAAAATATTCACCCAACAAGTATCAAATAAATTACTATTGGATAGGTCATCTAAAGGGCTATGATAAGACTCTACTTTACTGTCAGCATCATCATAACTAGTCATTAGCATTGGAACATGAATAAGGTACATGGGGTCACCCTAGGTGGTTTAAATATAAGTCCATAGGTTCTTTTATACCGAGTGGAAAAAATTATCTCAAGTGGTCCTTGTTGATTTAGCCCAAGGCCTCCTCCTTCATAGGCATTCTTCTCCATGATTTTGTTTGAAATGGGATATTCAAAATTAATATAATAGTCAACCAATTTATCATTATACAACCAAGATTAATCATCTACAAGAGGGTATTATTCTTGGCCAGTGGTGGTATGAAAATGACAAGTGTTGGATTATGCAATTTGGCTTTGCCCTTTCATTTCCATTCCATCAAATGTGGTTTAGATTTTGGTCTTCTAAATGACTTTGGGTTCTATGTAATCTTGGCAATGTGGAATGTATCATGGGTCAAATATTCTCTTGGGCCATTAGCTGAGATAGTATAATGATTAGACATTTTAGGAGGTGGCATGTGGGAGAGTGAATCAAGGGTATCAAGGTCAATAAAATTAGCCTCTAGTGAATCAACAAGTATTTATTTTCCCTTATCCTTCTTAACAACTGTATTTGAGCCAAAATGGTAGTTATAGCTCTGGTATTTGACCTCTAAATGCTTGCAATGTTTGTATGGCTATAAATATCTATGAATGATGACCTCCATACTTGAATACAGGGACTTGATACATTGCTACAATGTTGAAGGGATTGCATGAATCTCATGTATCCAAGGTCAACCGAAGATCATATTATATGACAAATCAAGGTCTAACACTTAACATAGAGTATTATGGGTTAAGGGCCCAACGATAACTAGCAAGATGATGTTGCCTTTTGATTCTTTTTCTTCATTATCATAGGCTTTGATTATGATTATTTCTAGTTAGAGATCAGTTGTAGTGTACCCAAAGAGCTTGATGAGCTTTAGAGAATTAATATTTAGGCTTGATTTATTGTCTATGATGACATGATTCAATTTGTGTCACATCATTACAACTTTTATGTAAAATGGATTGTTATGTAATGGTCCAAGGGATGACATATCACTTTGGTTGAAAATTAATTATTGGCTTGGAGTTACATGTCCAACCAAAGATTGAAATGTTTTTAGAAATATGTCATTAGGAACTTGGTATTAGCCAAGGAACCCCGTCAAGATGTTTTTTTGGATTGTAGATGTATGCAACAAATATAAAATGGATATTTATGTAGGTATATTTTGAAAATTTTCCACAATATTGAACATCTTTTCTTGGACAATATGAAATGGCTTATTCTTAGTTAAAATGGTTGGTTGGATGGGTGAAGTGGCAGATAGATGTGGACCTAATATGATAGTCTTTGATTGATGAGTTATGATTACAAAATCATGATTAGATACAAGACAATTATTACTAATAAATGATGATGGAGGGGGACTAGATAGGATAAGTCTCAACTACCATTGCACTTGTGTGTGGTCACATGTCAATAATGAGTTATCAGTATGAGGTTTAAAAGTAGGAATCCATACTTATTAGTTCACCTATATGTAGTCCTAGATCAAAGAAGGATCACTGACTTGGTTTGGTTGGTTAGGAATTATAAACAATGGTATTGTTTGATTGGTACTTGGTCTCAAATTGATGGAAATGGTGCTAATGTGATCACCTAAAATATGGACTACAACCTTGTTATAGTCATGTGAAACTGTATGGTAGGTTTATTGGTTGTTGACACTATTTTGGCCTTAGTTCCATCCATTCATTTGACATTATTGGTTCTAATACTAATGTTTATTAGTTATAGCTTGGTTTTTTATTCTGTTATTATTGTTGTACTGGCCTTTCTTTCTATTATTATAGGTTGTTATGTTGAGGAAAAGGGTTTTGATAAATATCAAGGTTTTGATTAGATGTGGAAGCCCCATAGTCTAATGTTATCTCTCTATTTTCTAATATATTCTCAATTAGATGTTTAATTTGTACACAAGGATGCAAATTATGTTCATTAACTCAATGATACTCATAGAATTCATTTTGCCTATACCAGTCTAGATAGTCAATCCCCTCATGATAGTGCTTTGGAATAGGCTAGTTAATTAGATTAGCTATGATGATTTTGTAAAACATAGATGCAATGGGTTATATAAGGTTACTAAAGACATGATGAGTAGGCACAATTCTTCTTAGAGGAGGGTTTTACAAAGGCATATGTTGCTATGTTTGTTGTACTAGTCAAGGCTACTGCACTTAATGCATTTGATGAAGAGGTTATTGGTTAGGGGTAATTTGAATATGTAGCATAGGATGAGTATATGGTGTTTGCACCATTTATAAATGTTAAAAATTAGTTAATCCATTGCCAAAAATATTCTTGTTATGATTGAACTACTTGGGTTTATCATAATTATTGGATTGGGCTAGTTGCGATGCTTACATTTAGAATTGGTTTTGATTTTGGCCATTGTTATAATTTTAATTTTATGAGGTAAGTTTAATGATCCCTTTTTTACTAAGGTTTATTTAGATCAACAAACCTTTATCAATTATTTCATTAAAAGCATGCACACATAATAGCTCTAGATGCTAAGATATCTCATTGTGCAAATTTTTGGTGAACACAGTAGCTAGTTGCTTATTTAGTATACTTTGGATAAATTAGATTACAAGGTCTCTCCATCACTATAGATAACTTTCAAAATTTTCACTAGCCTTCTATTTGGCTTGTGTCAAATCTACCAATGAAATCTCATGTTTGAGATTGTAGGAAAAATGTTACATGAACTTGTTGGAAAGATCATCAAAATTAGATATTGAATTCATAGGTAATTTTAGGAACCATTCCAATACTTATACTACTAAGTTTATTGAAAACAATAGTAAAGGTATATGTCACTGTAGGCCACTAGTTTGCATATAATAAACAACTCCATCAAATGGGCCTTGGGGTCACCTTTCCCCTTGTATTTATTGAATTTAGGTTGTTCATACCCTACAAGAAATGGTATTTACAAATAATCCATATTAAAAGGGTAAGAACACACATCATCTAACTTAAAATTTTTGGTTTTTTTCCTAGCTTGGATGGTAGCAATTACATCCTTCATTTATTGTAGTTATTAGGCTATGAAACCATAAGGAACATTAGCTTGAGGTGGAGGTTAGGTGATCACAAGTGGATTAATTTGATTGGGGTATAGTGGAGGAATTTATTAGGGAATGATGGTTTGGTTCAAGAATAAACTAGAAATATTCATACATAAATTAGGGTATGTTTATTGGAATTGCATGCATTACTATGAGATATTATGATTGGGATTAGGTATATGGGCCTAGGTTTGGGGAAATTATAGCTGATATAGAGGGATATGGATGTATTGTGCCTACTAAGTTTATATAGGGACTCGCTACCTACTAGTCAAACCTTGCTAATTAAGGAGAACTTGTGAACCAAGACCTTATCACTAAACTTGTGGCACATTTTTCATAAAAGGAAAGTATTTCCTAACTAGTAACTATGGAAAATTAAAACCTTTTGGTTGCATGATTACTTATTGGGAGGTAGATGAATGTTGGATATTAAGAATTTATCACTGACAAATAGTTGTATATTATTGATTAGACATCATTTTATTTTGCACTGGCACGTTGGTCTACGATTGAATAGGTATGCTCATCACTACTTGATGAGGTGGAAAATTATTTTCCCCTTGCTAAGGTGGCAAGATGTTTTACCTCTGGAATGTGGGTATGTTGGAAGGTGCCTATTTTTTTGGAATGTTACTTTCCACCTGTTATAGTGGAGTAAAATCCATCACATTTTATTGAGGCATGGTAATAGTCATTGCTTGACTATTTAATCCTTAAGGTTTGGTGCTTGAAGAAGAAATTAGTTGAGGATTAGAGGTAGTTAATTATTGTTGGGAGGTATAAGTTCCTACCCCTTATGTTTGTTAACCACTCATGGTTTTAAATAAAGGCACATTTTTTTATTGAGTAGTTGTTTGTGTGTTTATACCACTTTGGTCTAGGTTGGATGTTGCTTGCGTGTTGTCCACCATGTTTGGCTCACTATTTTACATAGAAGTAGAATACACTTCTTTGATATATGGGTTATTAAACATGTTTTATATCAAAGTTATTTGCGAAAATGGGTCTATACCCTGATTGTTGTGGCCTATCAATTCTATTAAAACTCCTCTTGAAGGATTTAACTCAATAAGAGGGGCACTTGACATGGTCATATTGTAAAATTTATGCACTAGGTTTAGGTATGTTTTCTAAATCTAAATGAATTGATCCTATATGAGGCCCTTTCATATGATAAACATATGAGGGTCCTAATACAACATCAACATTATAGTATGAGGGTTGCTAGAAGATGTGTGTTCATTATTTTGATTGTAAGACATGTTGTAAGGCACTCTTACTAGACTTGGCAAGTTTTCATGGGAAAAGTCTACCAAAAACTTAGACCCTACCTTAGTATCTCTAATTAAGACTTCATCTTTTTTCAAAAACAAGTGATGATCAAATAAGTATGGGTTATAGGATGATGGCATTATAACATAGTAAGATTTCTATTGGATTTGTTCTATAACCAAAGGTACGCTATCCAAATATTATGTGATATGTTCTTGGTCCTAATATGAGAATAAAGGTGTGTTGGCTAAATAATGAACCAATGGGTCTTGAATTTGTTCCCTTTATTGAGTGTTTTAAGGTGGATAACAATCCCTCTCACAAACAACATCATCTCCATAAGGGTCTTGAATAAAGTCTTCTTGTGTGATAACATTTACATATCCTAGATTGTACATGATACCACTACATGTATAGTGAGACATAGTCAAATAATGGTGAATGTTTAAAAATAAAAGGGGTAGATTTATACATATTTGGAAAACAATGTCTAAAAAGGCAAAGGGTTCAAACTCTATCTAACTTGGTCAAAAGAATGGTGTTGTATCTCCAAAATGGTTTATGACAAAAATTGGTATAAAAAAATATAATGTCAAATGTCTAACACTAAATATCTTATAAAAACAGGTTCAAGTGGATGATATAAAAAAACAAAATGCCAAACTCTAAGTCCAGAGTGTTCAAAATATGTCTAAATTAAGAAATATAAAGGTTGATAGGCCTTTTAGCCAAACATGACATCAGAAACTACACTCAAATAAGGCATGTGCTAGGACTTTTGGCTAAATATAGTGTCAAAAACTAGACTTAAAACAAAGGGGTATTTACTCTAATAAAATTGGAAGACTTTGGCATAGACAAGGCACTTGAATTTAGATATGAGCTTGAGAAAATTGGCATGAGGCATGAAATAAAAGGCACTTGGAGATAGACTAATTTATCCCAAATAAAGGCACAAATAAATATTTTTAAAATTTGTGTAAATAATTAACCTAAGTTACACAACTTGAAAGACAAATATCTATGTCTAAGCCCCATTTAGATAAGGCATACATAGAAATATATCAATGTTTGGATCTAAACTTGTCAAAATTAATTAAAAACTCAATTTAAAAAAACTAGGCATTTTTGAACAAGAAAGCTAAATAGATTTGAATGTCATAATGGTAATAGACAAAGACCACAAAGGTATACATGGATTTAAATGTGAAACTTGGACATAAGACAAGAAGAGTCTATGATATAATTTAAGTAGCGTAATGGAATTATCACTCTCTAAAGGTGTAAATAATAGTTGTTTTCAAAGACTCCAAGGTAAAAAACTTGAAATGATTTGTGTTGTGTAACATTACCCATTTCAATCAAGTGACACACACAATGTTTTTGACATAATTTTTTTTTAAGGCAAAATCACAATGTCAAGTGGATGACATAATGCCTCCTCAAATAATGGAATAGTGTGGAAAAACAACTCATTTTTGATATGAGAAGAGAAACAAAGTTTTAGACTCAAATACCAAGCAAGAAAAAGGAAAAAAAAACCAAATACAACTAAGTAAATCATCATAATCCCTAAAATGATAAAGTTTGGTCAAATAGGGTTGACTAAAGCTATAGTTTTTGAATATCTAGATTGATCCCAAGTGTGATTAATACTAAAGATGCATCACGTCAATTGAGTTCATACCATTTAACTTAATATGCAAGGGTCTATTATTTTTCATAGTGATTCCATCCATGGAATACTTAGTGGAATCCCCTAGTTAACTAGACCTGACTCAAGTATTCATTATGAAAGGAGAGGTTATCTACTCAACTCCCTGGCTCTCATAGGATGCATGCCCTGATTTATTTACCCCACCATGGAGTGGGGTAAAAACAATGCCAGGAGATTAAAATTTAGGTCAAAGCTTCCCTAAATAACTCATTAATAAGATATGAACTCCCCTTCACAAGCCAATTACATGAAAATAAAACTAAGTGGAAACACTTTAGGGTTGAGTTTAGATCACCCAAACCATGCAGGTTTTGGGGGGAGCCTAGAAAACATTATTTCCACACCTTAGACTAGGCATAAATTACAAGTGAAAAGTCACTTTTGGTCACCTGAGTTCGCTATAGGAAATGGGGGTAGAGATTACACACACTCTTAATTTTGCATAAACAAACAAAAAAGTAGTAAAATAATACTTTCAAGAATTTGAAATCTAGGTAAGTGTTAATTTTAGGCACCAAATTGAGATATATCATGAATTTATTTGGCCCCTTGGCTTATTTTTTAAAAAATTAAGAATTTAAAAAAAAAACTTAATAACAAACATCTAGGTTAATTTTAAGCACTTAAAACTAAATGTTCAAGACTTAACCATTCTCTTTAAGCACCAAAAAGAAGTGTTCAAGACTTAGCAATTCTAGGTCTCTTTTAAGCACTAAAATGAAATGTTCAAGATTTAGCTAAATCATTTTAAATACGAAAATGAAGTGTTCAAGATTTAAAACATCTAGGTTCCTTTTAAGTATTAAAATTAATTGTTCAAGATTTATATACATTCATTTTCAACACCAAAATTAAGTGTCCATGAGTCTAAACTTGGAAATTCATGTTCTATTCCCACCTCGGACCTGCAAGGGTTATAGATTTTCTCTTTGATTTGAATCACATTAATGGATGAGAAAACAAGTTTTTAAAATATATCTCTTAATTTTACATAGAGAAAAATTAAAAAAACATAGAGTAAGACTACAACTCTGCAAAACCATAAGTGTTAATGTAATAACAAAAATATTGAGAAAAAAAGTATATCTAGTAAAATCACTACTCTATATTCAAAAATGCAAATAGTATGACAAATTCATAACTATGATATTTGTTATATTATAACTTAACCATGATTTTTGGCCTAACCACTAGCACTTAGTTGTAACATCGTAACTACAAAGGTGATATTATGACTTGTAACATCACAATATTGTGAGATCGTGATTGTAGAGTCACGATATTGTAATATCACAAATTACTTTGGTGAATAGATATATTTTAGTATAAACCATATAAGTTAAGCATAAAAATTCAAAAACAAAGACAAAATCACAACTGCGAAATTTGTGGTATTGTCATTTAAAGAGCAAATTTACGATTACACAAAAAATGTCCTTGAACTTGTATTTTTTTGCCTTCCTTAGTAAGATCAAATTTTGACATGATAATTATTAGTAAAATGATTTATAAGGATTTACGATCAAATTTTTTGGATGCATGTCCCACATTGTGTGCCATTTATGATCAAGGAATCTAATAAGGTAGGTTAGATCAAGTGTTAGAATAAGTAACAAAACATGAATAAAAACACACTAACATGTTAACACTTACTTGCCTAGATCATAGGGGGAGAATAATAAACGAACAAATAGAATTAAAATAATGAAAAATTACTTACCTTCCTTGAATACTCCAAATGATTCATTATGTGGCTTTCTTAGCTTGTGCTAAAAGAGTCTTTGGAAATGGAGCTTGGTTATCTCCTTCTCTCTTTGGCACCATGGCTTGTAGCTTGATGTTGAATTTGGCTTATTATTTTGGCATTATAACACTATATATTTAAATCATGTACCAAAACTTGAATTATAACTTTACTATGTTCAAGCTCTCTTATGAAGAGGTCTAGGCTTGTATTTATAGGTTTAGAAACTAACCCTAACCCAAGGTGAGTTAAGGTGTAGTTTAAATATAGAATGGGTTCAAACTTGACCTAAGTGAGTAAATTAAACCCAATGGAGTTAAAAGGTGTCAAAATCTCATGATTTATAATGAATAGGCATGGGTGAGATATTTTGGGATATTTGCAAAGTCTTGACAACTCACAAAAGGTAATCATGAAAATCTAAGATTTTTTTTAATTTTTTAAGTTTGTTTTTTTAGTAATTAATTAATTTCACATGGATAATTAAATTAGGAATTTAATTTTGTTCATCTCTTTAATTAATTATAATCATTCATTTATCTCTTTCTAATATTTTATTTATGTTTCACTTGCCCCACTTAATAGGTCTATAGGCTATATTTAATGTTATGATGCCACAAGATGATTAGGGATGAATCCATGAGAAGTTATTATTATATATGATAAAAATTCCCAATTAAGGATGCCTCAATGTGATTTTGAGATTTGATGAATGATACACAAGAAAATTTGGGACATTTAGTGATTCCTAAGCTTAATTTGTAATGGTTCATAAGAATTGGTCTAAATTCTAGTCAAAGGCCATTGGTGGCTAGTTTTTAGGTGTCTACAGGGGTTGGTGCTCCATGTAAAGTTGGTACTTTAATAAAACTAGTTTTTTTCTTATAGAATTGTATTCCACTTGTATATATAAATAGGTTTTCTTCCCCTTGAGGGTTTTACTCAAATATGATGTGTTATTATATTTCATGATTATGTGGATAGTTGTTTATGCTTTCTAAATCTATATGTTTGTTTGAATGGTTCATGACTGCTCAAGTGTAATTTAATGAAATGTTTTGAAGATTTATTTACCCACTACTCTTATTCATTATGATTCCAAGAACATGAGAGGTAAATATATAGACACTTATATTAGGTCAAACTAATAATATTGATGTCATAATCAAGATATAATAGTAACATCTCTTGTAAAGCACCATGAGCCTTTCCTACTCCATTCCTAGTGCATGGGCATGCACTCATGGATATTGATGCATGGAATAAGAAATACAAGAAAAAGAATTAGTAAATGATAAATTGAAAAATATTATGTGTATACTTATGCCCCACATGAAGCTCCTCACATGTCACAATAATGTATTATGAGATGGTGATTTGGGAAAGAAACATAAAAAAACACTAAAGAGAAAAACTAAAAATAAATGTTGAAAGAATGGGAAGTAAAATGAAAGTAAATAAAATGAAAAAAAAGTAGCTTCACTTACCTTAATAATTGTATAAAATTATGCATATGTCATAGTTGATGAAATGTGTCAAATGAGAAGATCAAGAAGTAGACCTAAAATATAAGATATAATTTCAATTTTTTTTGTTAGAACCTAAATATTCTCTATCTCACTAGGATTATAAGGATTATTTAGGTTCATGAAAATGACCTAAAAAAATAAATATATGGGTGAAAAATAGAATATTATGGTAAATAACTATATACTACAAAATTTTAATAAATTCATGGTCATGTTTTCCTTAAATTTATAATTAATGTGGTAATTAACCCTAATTTTAATAAAATGATTATACTATAATAGAATGCTGAAAATTTACTTTTGAAAAGTATATTGAACACAAAGAACTAAATTTGATAGGATGAAAATAATTAAAAACAATGATATATATATACAAATTAATGTCACACTTTGATTTTTCTATCTGATTGTTGACTATGTTGAGCAACAGAGTGAAAAGAAGAAAACATGAACTAATTATGCAAAATTCAAACACTAAAGATGAAAAATGAAGAAGGTTAGGACCATATAACTAGGGTCAAGACCATTTTATAATCCTAACCTAAACTTTATGTTTTTGAACCTTCGTATAAAGTTTAAAAATTAGGGCACAATCATATGTGATAATAAGAATTAGGTTTGTATACACATATTTGACCTTTGAGAATGTGAATAATACCTTTAAATAGATTTTAAATTGTTGAAATCCTAGTATGGTTTTTCAATGATTGAATAATTGAAAATATTAAAAAGGTGAGTGTAAATAGTCTAATCTTATCTTAATCACCCCCATAATGACTAAATTATACCTACGTATCCAATACTCTGACAAGGTAATTCAAGCCCATGTAGTTTTCCCACCTAGAGTTTTTTGTGTAATGGTTATCCTTTTACTATATGAATACATATAAATATGGATCAAATACTTGATCGTGCTTTGATTCTCACTAAATAAAATAGATGTGTGACTTGGCTAAGGATTACTTGTAATGTTTAGAATCAAATTTAGGAAGAATAAGGAAGTTTAGTTTAATGTGCAATGGTGTAAATGTGCCTCTTTTGAATTTTCTAAGTGCAATAATGAGTAAATTAAATGCTATTTTTTATTAATACAAAATGGGAATCACACACTTGAAAGAATAAAAACATGAAATATGAAGTAAAAGAGGATTTAATTTTAAAATATGACATTTAGGAGACAAGGGTTAAAAATGTCATGTAGGGGGTATATCATTTGCTACTCCTAGCCCAAACTGAATAGTTTTAACCCTGAAGGAAAAATTACACTTTTAGTTTCAGGCCCTTCTAAATAGTTGTTTAGTATATTTTTGTTTGTTTGAACATTTTTCATAGGTGGTGAATGATATATTATAAAAGGAAAAGGTCTTAAAATGTTCTTATCGATGAGATTTCAAAATAGGTATGAATTAAGTGCACAAGTTAATTAAATTTGAAAATGGGGTAAAACTTACATAATATTGTCATATAAATTAACATTGATTTCTAAAATAATGTACTTGTGACCATTTAATTTTACACACATAGATCATACCCAATTGCATGGCTCTAAGTTTCTATTCCTCTATCTCTATGTAGATGATCCCTATGCCACATCCCTATTTCTCTCTAAGCTAAATAACTTGTTTAATTCATGGATTATTATAATTAATTAGTTGATTAACTAATATTTGATGAAACTTAATAACATCTGTTGATTGTGGGATAATTCTGTCACTTAATTTACATGATTAGATGCTATGAGTTAGCGATACTTTTATATTCTATAATTTGTAATCATGCTTGATTATTATAAAACATTATTTTATGGATATAATGATGTTATGGGTTAACTACCTTCATTGGCATGAGGTGGATGTAGAAAAAATTCTTCCCTCAGATCATGGTGGAGGGAGAGTATCATCAGAGAGATTCATTTGATGGAGACATTGGGGGTCAACAAAGAGAGAATTCAGAAACCCTTGCAACACCACTTAGTATATTATGTTTTGGAATTATTTTATATGGATTAGCATAACATGTTTTGTGTAATTTTATTTAGATGATTATTAGTATTCTTTTTGGTAAAATATTGATTGATTGAAAATGATTGCGTTGATCGATTGAGTGATTTAACTATGTATTTGTGATCTTACGTAGTTCATATTGTTTGGCTTAATGAGTGAATTTATTTATGTTTACTTATACCATTGCTTTATTATGTTTGGATGAATAAAATTTATGATGATTGTGATGGATTCCATAATCATTATTGAGAAATAACATTAAATAATATTAATTAAAGATTTTTATTATGATAATTAAATTATAATGTGAAATGATAATAACATTATTTCAAAGAGAT